>JAODAL010007951.1:0-121431 GCA_025379985.1 Phyllomedusa bahiana | reverse complement strand
GTGTCTTCTTTCAACCTATAATATGTAACTATGTAACAACATAATCTAATGTTAAAATGCCCATGTAGCAAATGGAAATATAGGACAGCCCAAAGCCGCCCAGTGAGAATAGGATAGGGGAAACATAAAAGTGCTATTAGAAATTTTTAAAAACAAAAAAGAAAAGCTCAGAGTACCCACAAAATTTGGTGAAACACTGTAGCAAAACATTTAATGAATCCCAAACATAATATCTGTGACTTACGTCGGTGTGTACTTGAACAAGTGAACATCTCAGATATATGCCAAAATAAAACTAGGTTACTACAGAGGGAGGCTTTATTGGATTGAAAACAATGGATACAATTGCACCAAAGGGGTTAAATGAGTCTTTGAGTCTACGTTGCTATTTGTAACTTATGCCCCTATATAAAATATGCTCCTATACCTTTTTCATGTCCTCTAAGCTTGAGATATTTTTATTGTTTTTAACGTGATGTTAGTATATTGTTTTTAGTATAGAAAAACTTTGACATGCACACCTGTGTAATCATGGTCAGTGAATAAAGAGGATGACGTGCCTTTACAACGCATGTTGAGAAGGAAAAGGCGTGCCTTCCGAAACGTCGCGTCTTTGCATGGCGGCACTGGGCTGCAACTCAGCATGATCGGTTTCCAAACCCAAGTCTACTATGGGACTATCACTCACCTCCTAAACAGGAGAACCCTATACAGCTAAGTACTGCCACGTATCCATATGTTTTTCATTGCCTAAGGTGTTCGTCTTTAGAACTAGGTCTTTTTGCACCAATTTATAAAAATGAAGTAAAGTTCAATGTTTTGTCCATACAGCCTATGTGTACGTTTTTGACCTATCTATATTCCTGCCTGTGGGGAGCTGTACCTATCTATATTCCTGCCTGAGGGGAGCTGTATCTAAATACCTGCCTGTGGGGAGCTGTATCTATCTAATCCCTGCCTGCGGTACCTATATCTATAAAACCTGACTGACTGAGGGGAGCTTTTATATCCCTGCCAGACTTAGGGGACATACATCTACATACCTACCTTACTGAGGAGAGCTGTAGATACCTGCCTTACTGTGTACCATGAGTAAGGAGGTAAAATAGATACATCCCCCAGTAAGTTTCCACAAAAATAATCACCCAAAAAATGATTTTTCCCTCCGTTCACCCTATGTTTTTATTAGTCCGGCCCTCCAAAAGCATCGCACTTTTTCGTGCGGCCCGATGGGAAAATTAATTGCCCACCCCTGGTCTAAATGGTTAAGTGGCTGGGATTGGAGCTGTCTCTGGTCCCAGCAGCTAGCGGTGGTTGCTGGCTCTATCTAACATAACCCTGTTCCATACCGCTTTTCAGAGTTTGGCTGTACAAGTAGTGCATCTTTAAAAAAAAAAAGTAGAATATCATTGAAAAGTTAACTTAATTTTGTAATTCAAGTCAAACAGAGAAATCCATATATTGTACAGATTCATTACACACAGAACGATTTATCTTTTAAGTGCTTAATTCTTTTTATGTGGCTGATCATGGCTCACAGCTCATAAAAAAAAAATTCAGTAGACCAGAAAATGAGAATAGTGTACAAGACCATTCGAAAAAATGGATAGTAATTCAGAAATGTAGGTCTACTGCAATGTATGTACAGTGTGTGCACTTAATACTTTCTCAGGCCTCCTTTTTTATGAATAACTGCATTGTGGCACTGCTGAGATGTTATGGAAACTCAAGTTGCCTTTTTAGTACCTTTCAAGTAGGCTGCATCGTTGGGTCTGTTGTCTCTAATCTTCGTCTTGTCAATATCCCATAATTTTTTTATGAGATGTAGGTCAGATGAGTTTGCTAACAAATCAAGCACAGTGATAATGTGATTATTAAAACATTGGCACTTTTAGCAGTGTGGGCAGGTTTCTTGTCCTGCTAGAAAATGAAATCTGCATGTCTGAAATGGGAAGTCTAAAGTACTTACAAGTTTCTGGTAGACGACTGTGCTGATGTTGGACTTGATATAACACACTGAACCAACACCAGCAACTGACATAGCTCCCCAAACCAGCACTGACTGGAAATTTCATAACTCAGTTTGTGGCCTTTCCCCTCTTATTCAGGACTCTGGGAACTTGATTTCCAATTAAAATGCAACATTTACCTTCAGCTGAAATACAGGACTTTGGATACTGAACAGCAGTATTGCTGATCTCTTGAATGTGTCTGTATGGGGTCTCTTGAAGCACTGACTCCAGACGAAGTCCACTCCTTGTGAATCTCTCATAAATTCCTAAATGAGCTAATTTTTCAACGCTGTGGTCATACATTATACTTCTGCTCCTATTTCTACCACACTGTTTCCTTTCATACAACATTCCATGTATATGATTTAATACGCACTCTAAGCAGCCAGCTTTTTTTAAAGCGCACGGGGGGCCTGCCCCGTATACGCCGGAAAGAAGTGACATATCACTTCTTTCCCCTGGCATTCAATACGCGGCGGGGAAGACGGCAGGTAATCATAGCGCTCTGTGTGAGCTATGATTACCGTTATTACAGGACGAAATACATCCTGAAATAAGACATGTGGACATCCCCTTACCTTGTTTCCAGATTTTGAAACCGTTTTAACCCATTCCAATAAACCTCAATAAAAAATCTGACCAGTAGTCTACACGGCTTGGATTTTTTCAGGTCTGATTCCAAAACCAACAGTTTTTTGCAAAAAACTTGGAACATGCATATTTTTCAGTCGCATTTCCATCTGAAAATTTACTATAGCAGTCAAAGGGAAGGCATCAAAACCGACCAGAAAGTTAGCGAAGTGTGTTTGGCACCGACTTTCGTGCGGATCCAACCAGAAAAAAATCAATAGCGCACTGAAGATCCCACCTATGGTGGATGTGTTATCACAGGTCTTTTTGCACTTTGGCCTATTAGCCTTTTCTTAAAAAAAATCAATTGGAAGTTGGTATATCATTGAGAAATGTAGAAAAATAAAATTGAAGACACAAAAATATTTTTTTGAATAAAAAAGGACATGTCTTGCTGCAATGTAACCTAAATGGCCACTGCAAGCTTAGGGAGTAACTACTGAGTCAAGCACTAAAAATTACATGGTTTCTTGAACCAATCATGAATGAATTGCACTCACTACACTGTCTGCCACAAAGTCGACTGAAAAACCATCTGAAAAACAATTGAAAATTTGGGTCAAAATTAATGGACAAATCGGTGACAAAAATGAAAACGGCGTAAAAACAGATTGATTTTGTGTAAAATACTTGTCAGACAAATGTTTTTTCTGTTTAAATTCTGATTCAAAGTCTTATAGTCTTTGATCTTTTGCCGTGTGGTCTCGGCCTTAGCAATGACTTTGTGGCTTACTCTCTGTGTGGAGGGTGTCAATGAGCAGCAGTCTCCACCCACGCTTGTGTAGGTATTGACCCAGACTGAATCTTTGTCCCCTAAGGGGTTAAATGAAAATTTCAGTTTAAAGTGCTTTCTGTAAATGATGTGTAATATTTGGATATAATCATTTAGAAATAATTATTTCAGATGTATTGATTTTAAATATGTATTGTCTAGTGTATTGTTTGTAGTTTTAATTGTCTTGACTATAAAGAGTACTACTCACATCTAGTACGCATGCCTGAAGAAATTAAACTTTCGAAACGTAGCAGCAGTGTGTTCCGTACACCACACAGCACGGATGTGCTATCTGCTCTCTGCACAAATGGATTGATTTATTTCAAAGAATGTTTGTCCGAATGAAAAGGACTTATCACATACTATTGACAGGTACTACTGTGCAAATTATAGCCGTTGTTATGTCATTTTCTAATAGTGAAATATATCTTAAACGCATTGAAGACTTGTTACTGTTTTTCTATTGAACCAGACTGAGGGACCATTTAAAGAGGACCTATCACCTACAGGGAAACCTCATGAAGTAACAAGAGACTTAAATACAAACACTTTCTCAAATATTCTTCATTAGGAAAAACAAAGCATTTCACCTGTAATTCAGTCATAAAAAAAGCACTGGCACTTTAAGACAGGACTGAAGTTGGCCCAAGTCGGGACCTGACAGCATGATGGATCACTATGTTGACAACGCTATTAAACTAACTGCTTCTGAGCTGGAAGACTTCACTGTGCCAGGGTGAGCCTGCAAGTCTACATCCTGTTTATACCAGCAGTGTAATATAGATGCCTTTGTGCTATGGAAGAGGAGGAGGCTGAAGCAACACTATTTCCTCAGCATGCTGTGCCTGCTCCACTGTATGTATGTGGGCAGTGACGCAGGCTTGCCCTGTACAAGCAACTATAGCCCCAGCTCCCCCATCACAGTTGATATCTCCCACAGAAGAAATCCTACTAGATAAGGATTTGTCTGGTGAAGTGAAACTAAAACCTGTGTCCCTGTAATACTGAGGTAAATTCTCTGAATTTCTCATGACATGTATTTAAGAAAAGTCTTATAATTTCATCTTCTTTCAATTTTTGTGTTTTGTGTTTATGGTGATGTGATAGGTACGCTTTAACCGCTTACCGCCTCAGTCAATTTTGACTTTTCTGACAGAGCCCCATTTTTTAAATCTGACATGTGTCGCTTTATGTGAGAATAACTTTTTGACACTTTTACCTATCCATGTGATTCAGAGACTTTTTTATCGTGACACATTGTGCTTTAAGTTAGTGAGAAATTTTGGTCATAACAATACCTATTTGTGAAGAATTTCAAGATATCGTCAAAAATTTCTGCGTGTAAGTTATTCCACTCAAAATAGTTTATAACTAGCATCTACCACATGTCTATTGTAGGTTGGCTTCATTTTTTTAAATGTCTTATTTTTCTACAACATTAGTGGGCTTAGAAATTTAGTAGTAATTTTTCACATTTTCAAGAAATTTTGTAATATACATTATTTTAGGGACCAGTCCAGATCTGAAGTGGCTTTGAGGGGCCTGCATGTTAGATACCCCCATAAGTGACTTCATCTTAGTAACTACACCCAACAAAAAAAGTATTTACAACAGTGTTTAGGAAGTTTGTTAACTCATTAGGTATTTCCCAAAAATTAAAGCAAAAAGTGGAGGTGAAATTTCAAAATTTCACTAGTTTTTCTCAGATTTTCAGTTTTTATCCACAGGAATACAGTAGCTGTTTACAGGAAAATGCAACTTAATATTGATTCCCCAGATTCTGCCATTTTTAGAGATATCCCATATGTGGATTTAGTGCACTATTTGGCTCAAACACAAGCCTAAGAATAGGAGGAGCACCTACCGGACTTTGGGGTCTCCTTTTCATTACTATTTTATTTGGGCGCCATTTCAAGTTTGCGGACACCCTAAGGTGTTAAAACTTTATAAAAAAAAACAAGAAAACCCCCCTATTGGAAACTATACCGCTTAAGGAATATATCCAGGGGTGCAGTGAGTATATCGACCCTACAGGCGTTTCACAGATTTTATTTTAGTGTTAGGCTGTGAAAATTAAAAACATTTTTTTTCCAACAATCTGCAATTTTAGCTAAAAATGTTTAATGTTTAAAAGGAATCCTGGAGAAAAAAAAAAGCACCCTAGATTTTGTTGCTCAATTTCTTCCAAGTTCGGCAGTACCCTACATATGGGTGTAAACTGCTGTTTGGTACATGGTAGGGTGTACAAGGGAGGGTGGTATTTTGCTTCTGGAACGTAGATTTTGGTGGGTGCCATGTCGCATTTGCATAGCCCCCAAAGTACCAGAACAGGTAAAACCTCACAGAAGTTGCCCCATTTTGGATTTAACAACCCTCATGGATCTCATCTAGGGGTGTATTGCACATTTTGGGCACACAGGTGTTCCATAGTTTTTTGTTTTTTTTGGGGAAGGGGGGCATGAAAATAGAGGGGTAAAAATGCAGTTCCGCTGTTGTTTTTTAGGCTTCAATTTTACAGCATTCACCCTAAGTCATATGATAACTGTATCATGCGGGTCAGTACAATTAAAAGAAAATAGATTTTATATAGTTTATGTTTCATTACTTACACACAATAGAAATGCGTTTATAAAAAGCGTTTTTGTGTCGTCAGTCTGACAGCCATAACTTTTTTATTTTCCTGTATACGGAGCTGTGTAAGTTTTTTTTTTTGCGGGATGACATTTTAATTGCCACCACTGAATATTAGAGATGGTGCTTGTTTAGACAAAGACTAGTGAAAAATACCATTTACAAGTTACATAATAGCCAGAAATAGTGCCACCCCTCATGTACAGACCTGACAGCTTATCCTGGAAAAAGTTACTTAAAGTACAGGTAAACTTTAATCCCTAGAAAACTTTGACACTAGGTATATTTCTTCTTCGCTTCTTGTTGTACACCTCTTCAAAGCCAGTTATATACATTAACAGAATTTAGAATATATGCAAGATTTCATTGGGTCCAATTCTTACAGTTCTGACAGCCACTGAAAACAAAAGGTGTAGTAAAACAAACAACATTGCACAAAAATTATTTTTGCACAATTTCTGAACAATGCAATTTTTCAGACGTTTATTAACAGGTTCTATTTTTTTTTTACTTTCAATTAACCCATCAGCATTAACTGGAATTCAAACCATGCATCCAAGCCCGTACCTCTGCCTACGGCCTCCACCTGAAAAATATCTCCCGCATCTGCTCATTTCTTGACTTTGATACTTCAAAAATGCTCGTCATCTAGCGCCTAGACTACTGCAACATCCTTCTCTGTGGCCTCCTGTCTAGCACCCCTGCTCCCCTCTAAACCATCCTTAACTCTGCTGCCCATCTGATTCACCTCTCCCCTCGGCCAATCCTTTCACTGGCTTCCTACTGCCCAGTGAACCCAGGTCAAGTTAATAACCCTGAGCTACAAGGTTCTCCATAACGTCTCCCCTCCATACATATCTGCTGTAATCTCTAGCTACCTCCCCTCACAGGACCTTCTTCTCTGCTCTCCTCTTATCAGCTCGTCACATAACCGTCTCCAAGATTTCTCCCGTGCTTCCCCTGTACTCTGGAATGTACTAGCCCAAAACTCTCCTATGCCTTCACTAGCCTCAAAAGCAACCTGAAAGCCCATCTTTTCAGGATTGCCTACAACCCTCAAACCCACGGCCACTACTCTTCCCCACAAACATGTCTGCCCCTCACCTTCTGTCTCTTCCCACCTTCCTTGTAGACTGTAAGCACTCGCGGACAGGGTCCTCTTTCCCTCTGTACCAGTTGTTCGTTTTTTATCATTACCTTTCTACTTTTTGTACACCTTATGTTTGTAACCCCCCCTCCCGCCTCAAATGTTCAGCACCCTGGAACTAAGGGCACTCTAAAACAGATCATAATAATAATTGGATTAATGAATGTGTACCCTTTTTGGCAAAGTCTAGTGCAAATAAAGATTATTGAATTAAACACAGAATATGGCAAAGAGCAGAGCTTGGGAACAGCTGCTGTGGTGGTGTTTAGACCCGCTGGAAATGAAAAGCAGTGTACACATTGTGTGTGGAGGCACCAGGATGTGAGCTTAAACAAACAGGGCCATGACCGGTAATCCATGAAACGAAATTACTACAGAATATAAATTACAAACTAAGCACAGCCAACGCTCACTTCAATGAATTCAATTTGCACTATACCCGAGCCTCAGCAGTCACATGTTATTTGAACAGGAAGAGATCACTAAGGCTATGTCTACACAGCAAATGTTGTCCAAAAAAAAAAAGCGGCTGGTTTTCAGATTTCCCAACAACCCAGTATATTGACTGTACAGGAATCCGACAGGAAGATCTTCCGACGGGTTAGAAATCCCACAGAAGAAAATCTGTGCTATTTACACTACAGCATGGATTTTCTAGTCTAGTCTATGGGCACTGTGTTACAGTTGGATTTTTGCAGGTTCTATAAACTGAATCTGCTTAAAAATCTGACTGTAATCTTGCGCTGTGTAGACATAGCTTAAAAAGAACCTGCCACATAGATTATGCCCCCCCTTGCTGAGGGCAGCACAAGCTAGTGACAGACATGCTGTTTCCAGCGCTGTGTCCTGTATTTTAGAGTATTTAATGCTCAAATCTGCAGTTTTCAGCCAGAAAGAGTCAAGAGTCAGTTTTTTTCAAACCCCGCCCATCTGAGGCTAGCCCCGCCCATGATAAACCTATTACTTTGAATAGGTAGAAACATGTGAAAAAATGTCATGGGCTGGCTACCTTTGGGGGTGGGGCTAACACCTGCTCAGGGAATAAGTTTGAGGGGTAATTTAAAACTATAGCATCTTACAGATAAGGGACACAGCGCTGGAAACAGCATGTCTGTCAGTAGCTTGTGCTGACCTATGTGACAGGTTCCCTTTAAGTCCTGTGACAGCCTGCAGGGTCACGTGAACAGTAAATATGAGGTCATCTGCCAGCAGCAATGGGACCAGAGCTCAGCAAGAGAATAAAGCAAGTTGGAAAGGGGATTCTATTCACCGAACATACATACTTTTTTTTTTTTTTGACAACTCATTTAATAAAGTTACAGATTCAAAGACCAATTCTACTAGACACTGACATTTTTAGCCTTGAAGGAAGTCCAGGTAGTAAAGTTTCTCCTTGAGGACAGCCCCATTAAGGCACAAGGGAGACTCACAGGCCATGCTAGGCTACCTGAAATAATAAAATATGCAAAAAAAGCTTTAGGGAAGAGAGCTAGATCTTTAATTCACCAACTGGAGGCAGTATCTGTATCAGGGACAACTGGCCAATTAAACTGGTTGTCTCATCTCAAAGTTTCATAGGATGCATGAATGAAATAATGCAGCTTTGCTATGTCTCTTACTGGTCAAGCTGTCTGTAATTAGCATATGAGCTCCATGTATTCAGACTTCTCTGTTTATTAGTCTAGATAAGCTAAATTACCTTCTCTGAGGTCCAGAGAAGCTTCTGAGCTAATGTAAACAGTAGAGTAATTGGTCTTTTGTCTGAAAGATCAGATAACATGCAAGCTTTCACACTCCTGAAGTCACTACCTGCTATCTGATAGAACAAACAGCAGGGGAGAAGGAGTACACAGGTCGGTCACTTGGGAAACCCGAAAGCCTCAGAAGAGTTTAAATCATTTGTGTCCTTAACAAAAAAAAAGATGAATAAAGCAATATATTTGGAAAACGTCTTCATTTAGTGTTCCCTGCAATTTGAAAGCTATTCTTTGTAGTGAGACAACCCTTTAAGGAGCCTCAAATCATCACCTAGGATTTATGCCAAGCCAACTCCTCCATAAGAAAAAGTTACCCATCTGCAGACAACTGTTTTAGGGTGTTTACAATGCTGAGAAGGCTTCTGACTGTTTGGTTGATAGGCTATTAACATAGTGGGAGGGGGTAAAGTTTTCCATTGAGAAGAGCACCATAAAAAGGTGGAGGGAAACTTACTGCAGCCTTGGAGGGGAAAACAAAATACACTTCTCTGCGTTACTGATCAAGTATTTTATGAGCACAGACAGTGGAGAAGCAAGAAGCCAGAACACAACCAAATACCATGGTCAAAAATAAGAAAAAGTAATATATATACACACACATATACATGTGTATGTATGTGTATATATATATATATATATATTTATATATTATATATATATAAACTGTTTCTTATTTTCTTATTATTTTTGTGGTTATATATATATATATATTATATTATATTATATTATAATATAACACACACACACAACATTTCCATTTCACATACCACATATACATACGTACGTACACCACAAAAAAATACCCATTACTTCAAGTGCAAATGCCCTCTACTCAAAGGATACCAAACTTGTATAAAAAGACCCTTACACGTGCACTGTGTAAAACGTATCCAAAGACGTTCCCAAAGTGTGTTGCGTGTTTGGATGTGTTTTCTGAGCAGTAGAAGCACACCCTATAGTTTTAAACAGAGTGCTGTGTAAAACGGATCAAGAATAGACATGTCAATTCTTTGAACGGATCCGAAAGACGTATGAGAAAGACACGTACCATCTGAATGCCAATACATGTTTTACATTGAAACGAATGGAAATCACACTGCACATTGTTAGATGCGTGTTTGGGTCCGAAATACGGATCCAAACACGCATCTAAAAAATGCAATGTGAACATACATTTACTGTTCATGGTAACATCAGCAGACAAGCAAGTAGTGTGTCTACATCCCTGGATTTTCTAGTAATATGCTGACTGATCCTTACCTTGAGATTGCAGAACCCTCTAAGAAAACTGATCTAAAAATGCAGATACAGATTTGTAGGACACCAAACATCCAAAACTCAACTTACAAGTTTGGGCAGAATTACTTTTGAATCTGAATTTATCAAAAGTTTTGGTCCTCACAGTGGAAAAAAGTAGAAAGCAGACAAAATTGTCCGGAATACACTGGAATAATTTAAGCAGAAACGAGGAATTATACACAGAATATCCTGGTTTTCACATAAAAGTATTTTGAAAAAAGAACCCTAAACAAATACACAAAAAACAACACCACAAACATAAGAACTTACATACGTAAAACATGTAAGGTCTGTTCACATTGAGATCTTCTTCCTAAGAAACTCCATAGAACAGGTTTAATCCCATATCCCCTGCACTTCAGGATAAAACTCTAGGGTATATATGCCAACAATTTTAATGGCATATTTTGACCTTTAAAGTACCTTACTTGTGGAGCACAAGTTTTTTTCTGAAATGAGGATATACTCTTATTTTGGAGCACACAGCGTTTTCTAAGGAAACTGGCTCAGATCATGTCTATTCTATCAATGTATCTTCACTCGCAGCATCTGAAACATGGTTATCCAGTTACCGAATATTGGTCCATCTTCATGTACCCGGAAAGAAGCTTTAAATTTGTAACACAAGTCCTGCAGCAGATATATTGTCTCCTCCACCTGCAGTTTGGAATACTTCAGTACAGACCAAAACAGGTGCTAGACATATCTCATAAGTCTCCTCTTCCCAACAAGACACAGGGCGACTTTCTTTAAAAGGTATTCTTTGACTGCCCATTTCCCGGCTGACAGAGAAAGAGTCATCCATGATAAGTTTGGCCTTGCGTGTGTCAATCCGGGCAGATCCGCACACATGCCTGTTGGCGGTCAGAGATGCCTTTGCTGTAGCAGACATTGTGTTCTTCCACATAGATCCTTTGGTCACCATCATGGCTTGGAAAGCTAATGTATGGACATGTAGTCGGGTCAGTCGCCTCTGTCCCTTTTTAGGTTCCTGTGTTCTGAGAAGCCGATACAGTTCACGCATTTGGTCCAGGATGGAGGCTACACGAGGGTAAGGGTCTGATAACACTGTAATGTTTCCTCCTTTAATAAGACTCAACAAATTGGGAAGCTCCTGTTCATTCATGCCCAAAGAATCAGAGTAAGGGATGACGTACTCTAGCAAATCCCTCATCAGACCTTGTTCGACAAAAGAGGCCATCTCGAAGTGGCAACCTACGTTCCTATCCATAGACAATAACATTTCTTGAAGTGCTTTAAGCCTTGCCTCACGCTGACCTGTTTGAGAAAAACAACAATATATAAATACAGATATATTACTACCCTGTTTCCCCGAAAACAAGACAGCGTCTTATATTAATTTTAGCTCCTAAAGATGTGCTACGTCTTATTTTCAGGGGGGTATCTTATTTTTTCATGAATAAATTATAGCATGCTGTACTAGTGTGTGTGTGTGTATATATATATTATATATCAATATTATATAGTTTTAATGTAGAGTCACAAACCATAGGAATATGAGTAAAGCATTGTAAAGCTGCGTATTATTAAATGGCATGAGTCTGTTTGGGAAATAGAGTCCCCGCATGCCCCATCAGCCATCCTGTGAGATGTGTGTGTCAGTATCATTGCTCTGTTCTCCCCCTCTTCCCTCTGTTACTTACATGTACTTTCTGTCTACTCTCCTTTGGATGTTCTGGACCTGTGGTGACATCACAGTCACATGACCTCCCTTCACAGGTCCTTTAACCCTCTAATGATTTCTGCTATGTCTTACTTTCGGGGGGTGTCTTATTTTCGGGGAAACACGGTAATGCATAGACATCATTATAACACACTAAATGTGTATAGGAAAAATACAATGGCTTATGTACACTAATTTCAAGTTCAACGACACTGTTTATTATACTATATTATATACACACCCACCCAAACATTACCAGGTGTGGTCAAATGAAATTATTTAGATTTGTCTATGCATTTAACAGTGCAACGTTTTAGACTACTTGCTGGGGCCTCTCTCAAGCAAAATACTTCAACTAAAGTGCAATTTATAAAAGCAAATGTGTGTATGTATGTATGTATGTATGTATATATATATATATATATACACATACATACATATACACACACATTTGCTTTTATAAATTGCACTTATAAATAATATATATATATTATACTATAATATATTATTTTATATAAAATAATATTTATATATATTTATATATTATATAAATATAACCACACAGTATTGCTACCCTGTTTCCCCGAAAACAAGACAGTGTCTTATTTTAAAATTTTGCTCCTAAAGATGTGCTACGTCTTATTTTCAGGGGGAAATCTATTTTTTCATGAATAAATTTTATAGCATGCTATACTAGTGTATGTGTGTTATATATATATTATATTATATATATATATATATTATATAATTATATATATATATATATAAAAACATAAGAATATCTGCATTCCCAGTATCCTGGAACAGAGTCTGTGCCCAGCCGGTCCTCTTTGGAAAGCGTACAATGCCTAGTAGGTAAATAAAGTAATCTTAATTGTCCTTGGTTTACACAGTAAGCATTAGGCTAGGTCTACACAGCATTGGACAAAAAAAATTACCTGAAAACGTTCATAAACCCGAGTTTTTTTGTCCACAGCCTGTTAAAAGCTACTGAAAAAATGTCAGTTTTTTTGCACATTTTTTTTGCAGGATTTAAGCTAGTATTTCTGAAAAAAGGGCCCAAAAAAACCCGACTCCAATAGTAAATTTTCTGCCTTGCTCAGTCATTTTTTGCAACATGTTTCAAAAAACGACCATCAAATAAAACAAGCTGAAAAAAAAGACTTATGGGGGAACAACGGGACGTTTTTATTCCAATTTAAATGAGAATCTTTTCAGGGGTTTTTTTCAAAGGTTTTTTTGAAAATAAAAAAAAACCGATTTTTTTCTGTGTGGTGTACACTGGGCCTGTTCCAGGGTTAAAAGGGGCGTAAATTTTTTTTTGGCCTAAAAGGGGGAAGGGCCAATTTTGGGGAAAAAAGGGCCAATTAAAATTGGGGGGAAATTAAACTTCTTTAGAGAACAGGGATTCGCCCTTTTCCCCGCCGGCAAGGCAGGCGGGGGGGTAATTGAATTTGCCCACCCTTTTTTTTAGGGCAAACCGCGACAGGTTGAAAATCCCAAGATGGGTGCTAGTGCTGCTGTACGAAATAGACTACTAGTATGAAGAATATGTGTCATACGTAGATGGTATGAACAGCTATAAAAAAAAACAATACACAAAAAACACTATACAAAGTGATATACAACATTTCAATGGATAACTGTGAATCTGGGGATTACCGAATAGATTTTGGGTGTTTGCACTTACACGGGTTGGAAAAACCCAAGAATTTGGGCTTTGTGCTGTCACATATGCACCGGTGAAAATTTACAATTACGCAATACACACAAAAGTAGTGAAAGTTGGCTTTTGGGTGTACGATATGGAAAACGTTAAAATTTCAAGCTTCAGTGATATTTTATACGGAAAGTCGGCCATTTAAGTCATAGCATGTAATGTTGATGATCTCATCTCAAACAATTTAATAAAACAAAAGCCGACAAAAATGTCAATGTCTCAGTAACGTGTCATACGACCCTGAGCATCAATTACAGATTGACAAAGATGTCTAATGATGTTCAATTAGAGTTATTGATTGCTGAGGCATCCCACTATTATTGAAGTACACCCATCAGGTCATTAAGGTTCAGGGTTACAGGGTTATGAGTTTCTACACAGCGACTCTGCTGATCCCACAGGTGTTCTGAGGGTTCAGGTCTGTAGAAAGTGCAGGCCTCTCCATTTGAGGTCCCCCAGTAGCCAAAAGCCATTCCCCAATAATGCGAGATTGATGAGCTGGAGCATTGTCATCCATGAAGATTAAATTATCCCAGTGTTGTTCATGCAGAGGCATAATGACTGGATTAATGTTGTTGTTTAAGTAGTAGAGACTTGTATCTGTACCATTCACAAAGTGTATGGCAGTTTTGTATTGACTGGACACACCTGCCCACACTGTAACACCACCACCACCACCAAAGGCTTGTGTGAAGACAACAGTGGCCGATACATAGCGCTGTCCTTGGCGTCTCCAGCATCATTGGAGGCCCCCATTTCTGGTCAGAGTGAATTGATTTTCATCACTGAATAGCACTGAGGACACTGCTCCCTTGTCCAGCGTGGATGCTTCCCGGCCCATGCAAGGTGTTGACGCCTGTGTCTGGTGGTGTGGTCAAGTAGCCTTATCGGTCATCTAGCTCGCAGACCACATTTATGTAAAAAGTTACAAATGATCTGATGTGTACCTTGATTTCCTCTCACCTCCCTGAAACGTGACTGGAGTTGTGCATTATTCATCATCTGGTTCTGCAGGACATTGTTTATAATGAAGCGGATGTCCACTTCTTTGCCTTATGTGACTCTTCCAGTCTCTCTGTTGCAACCTACTGATGACACTTTGACAGTCTAAGCTCAGTGACCACTTCTGTCTGAGAGAATCCTGCTTGAAGCGTCGCAATGGTGAGGTACTGTTGATCAATTGTAAGGTGTTGTCTTGGTCTCATGATGCCAAAATGTGAACAGCATAATGAGGAGGACTGTTTAAATCCCAATTCAAATTGATCCCCTAAATTTATTGGACGATTCAGGGATTAAACACCTGTTGTGAATTTTGCCATTAAGCTCCTTGATAGAGATCCGCAAGTTGTGCGAAAAGTACTGAAACATTGAACAGTCGGACATTTGCATTCTAAAGTTAAGAAATTTTTGTAGTGTATATATGCAAAAAAATAAAAAAAAAGTACTCTAATGAGAGAGAATGACTGTAGCACAGTGCAAATTTCTTGAGGAAAGAGAACCCATCATCTGTAAATGAGCAACCAGAACATTCTAGATTATTACATAATCTTGCAGTTTCACTAAGTGACCTCACCGGGTTTAAAAGGAAAACTGTCCATCATCTGTAATCCTCCAATCACAAGGAGATCTGGATTGAAACCTTCCAGTTGGGAATTAAAATCTTCCAGAGAATCAATCATTGGATTGTGTGAATCGCTGTGCACTATGTACCTGTCAAAAACAAAATTCCAACAAGTCAAACACATGTATTAATATGCTGTTACATTTCTATACAGAATGACCTTTTTATGACTGTACTTGTACCCACTAGAATAACTATTTGAGGGTATCCTTATTTCAATACGACTATCATGGTGACAAGTTCTGCCCACAAAGTCCTTTATAGTGCACGGCTTAAAGGAGTTGTCTCACTACAAGGATTGCTTTTTACGTTAAAGATCTTGCAAAAACAAGTCACTTTGCAAAATATGTCCATTAACAGTGTCCTACATATCCCCTCTTGTATGGGATGCATCAGCTCCTCAGGTTGCTATAGCTACAGACCTGTTTGATCTCTCCTGATAGGCTGCCAGAACTGGTTGCTATAGCTACAGACCTGGCTTCTACTGCAGCCTAGTAGAAGCCAGCAGACACGCCCCTGAATTCAAAGTAAAACCAAGAAAACAGGACAAAGGTAAGAGGAATCAATGTAGTGAGACAACCTCTTTAAGAAGACAACTTCTGTCTATATGGTCTATTTGTAAATATGGACATTATAAATAGTCTCCTCTGCTCAGAACACTTCTGTATTAGTCAGAGAGGAGAATCTTCTGTCCTGGCAGACTCACCAAGGACAATTATTATACAGAAGTCTGCTGCAGAGGAAATATTTGGGTGAATGAAAATTCCCCTGGCAATATCAGCTAATTGGAGGGGATCCAGGCATCAGACCCATAGTGATGTATTGTATTTATATTTCTACAGAAGCCGTTGGTTTCTCTTTAGGGGATGTTCACACTGCGTCTTTTAGATACGTTTTTCATTTGGGTACGTTTAAATGTAAAACACGCATCAGCATGATGATACATGTTTTACATGTGTCTTTCAAATGGGTTTAACAGATCTGATCAAAGAATTGACATGCCAGTTTTTACGCATCACAACCCCTATTTGAAACTACAGGCTAGTTTTTTTCCAGTCCAGAAAACGTATGTAACCACGTACCACACTTTGTGCATGTGTTTCGGATCGAAAAACATATTGTAAAACGCTGTGTGCACATACCCGTAGGCCTTTAAAACCCCTTACCGACCTATGACGTATGAGTACGTCATAGCGCCGACAAGCGGCTTTGAAACGGGATCGCAGCACGATCCCACTTCACAGCCGCCGGGTGTTAGCGCCTAATTGCAGCTAACACCCGGCGGTTTCAGCGCAGGCAGGCGGCGTCGCTCGACTGCGCTGTTTAACCCATCAGGCGCCGCGGCTAAAATGGCCGCGGCGTCTGAATGACTGAAAAGAGGTGCTGCGCACCGTTTTTCAGCCCGATCGGGACATCAGCGATAAGATCGCCGAGTCCCGACGGGCTAACATGGCAGCACAGAGCCTTGTGAAGGCTCTGATCGCTGCCATGTTCCTGTTTGCCCCACTTCCGTCTGCAGACAGGAAGTGGGGAAACCGCCATCTTTGTACACCCTAATGCATTGCCTATGCAATGCATTAGGCTGTATTAACTATCGCGCCCCCCAGTGGTCAAGCACCATAGGGGCACTAAATGTTAAAGTGAAAAAAATAAATAAAGTTTTAAAGTACAAAAAAAAGTATTAAGTTCAAATCACCCCCCTTTCCCCATTTTACAAATAAAAATAAAAAAGTTACACATATTTGGTATCGCCGCGTCCGAAAAAGTCCGATCTATAAAAATATAATATATCCCATACGCTGAACACTGTAGAAGAAAAAAATTTCAAGCGCTAAAATTGCGTTTTTTTGGTCATTTCACGTCACATAAAAATTGGAATAAAAGTAATCAAAAATGTTGCATCCATTTCAAAGTGCTAGCATTAAAAAGTACACATCTGCCCGCAAAAAAATCCGCCTCACTGACGTCCGTAGGTGTTAGTACAAAAAAGTTATTGGTCGCACAAAATGGCGCCGCAGAGCAAAAAACAACAATAGAAAAGGTTTGGAATTTTTATATGGTACCAAAACATAACGGAAACCCTACATGTTTGGTATTTCCGGATGTGTATCAACCTGTAGAATACAGATAACACATTATATTTACCAAATAATAAACTCCGTAAAAACAAACCTCCCGCAAACATGGCACAAGTACATTTTGTTTCACATTTTGCCCCACTTAGAATTTTTTTGCCGTTCCCTAGTATACTCTATAGCAATATAAATAACACCACTAGAAAGTACAACTTGTTCCGCTAAATAAAAGCCCTCATATGTCTATGAAGGTGGAAAAATATAAAAGTTATGGCTTTCAGAAGGCAAAGAGCAAAAAAATTTGAGCCATATTATTATGACCGTCCGTCAGGAAGGGGTTAAATCATCAAATGCTATAAAGGGTTTAAACCCCTTGAACCGGAGTTGAGGGATATGAAGGTCATATATTTGTAGTTTACATGTGGTCACCTGTTGGCACGACGAGAGATGTGATTTCCCCATTTAGCTCCAGTTGGGTATTCCATTATGAGGTGAATATCAGCATCTGTTATAGGCTCACCAGCAACTACAGAAAGGAGAAGCAACGCGGTTAGGTCAAACACAGTGGGAAAAACAAACAAAATAGCCCTAGCAGTATGGTCATAAGACCAATCACTTGACTGGTGTGGTAGGAAGAAAAAAAACCCACCAATACAAGCAAAGACAAGAAACCTTGTAATAAATCTTATTTCTTTCACCAGGCTCCTTTTCTCTTCTACTGTCTCCTGCTTTCTTATCTGTTCACTCAGTCAGTCATAAATCACTATGGAGAATTCATCTCTTGGGATCTCAGCTTCACTAAGAGCTCAGCTTACAGCTGCTCATAGAGATCAATGGAGAGGGGGAAGAGAGGCAGAGAAAGGCACACAGAGATGGTGCGGCTGTATTGTGAGTGCTTCATCTCACCTCAGTGCTAGGCTCTTTAGCACTATTCCATAGACCATAAGGCAATGTTCACACAGCTGATTGCCGGCGTAATTACGGGGACAGATTTCGCCCCGCAATTACGCCGGCTGCCGTGCAGCGGGGGTGGGGGGCCGGCGTACACACTCATTATTCACGGCGCTTACACGCCGTAAATAATTGACACGTCACTTTCTCCCCGCCCGGCGGATTCACCGAGCGGTAGGAGGAGACGGAATCCATAGTTCTCTATGAGAACTGTGGATTACCGTAATGCCTGGGACTGATTTCAGCTGTATTGGAGCGCAAATACGGCTGAAATCAGTCCCAAAATAAGCCGTGTGAACGAGGCCTAACATTGCCACCAACAGCTTCATCATCCATCCTTTCAATGAAGCAAAATATACGACTTATTGAAAAGAGCAACCCTTTGCCAATCAGTAGAGGCCCAATTCTGCAACAGTAGTAAAAATTAAAGCCTCTTCTGGTGATGCAGCCCTATGAGCAGCGGTGCCGGGATCATTCATCTACTTTGGGGCCCCATATGCAACACAGATGGCTGAACTGTTTTTGAGATATGTCTTGTAGCCCCATGGTTCATTTTGGTGGTTAGCTTCTCCACTACAACATGACAGTCTGTCCTCATTCCCCTTCAAAGCAAATGTTCATCTCTAACATTACTGGCACATAGTGCTGCTCAGTTTCCACGCCACTTATTCAAAACGTGTCATTTGGTCACTAACTATACACTTTCACCAAAGCAGCACCTAAAGAGTTCACAAACTGCACAGTTTCCAAAATACTTAGCCGAAATACCAATAATGATACCTTTTTGCAACTCTGAGAAATCGCCCTTTTTGCCCATGATAGCAACGTGGGATGAATGTGCAGACAGCCTATCGCATACCCACCAAGCAAGCCCACAACACACAACTCCCTTCATACGCAACACGGTGCCAGCATCAAAAGTAGGAAGTGGTCATGATAATGTGACTTATTTACATTATACTTTTTCTTTTTGTACCAACTGCTGAGTTTGGCTTAATAAACTGCATGTGAAAGACACCTTCATCATCATATTTGGTGATTAGTAACTAACCAGCCACCACTGGGACTAGATCTGTATTTAGAATTTCTCATTCATTTCTTTCTTAACTTACAAAACACACGCAGGTCTTAACATATCTAATGCTGGCCATACACATAAGCATTTAGCCAACTACTATCTCATCTCCTCCACAAACATGTATGCCTAAATCAACAAAGCATTCATATTTACCACAGTGAAATAAGCCACTGCCAAGCACCGCTGCTTATCTCCATATTGAAATGAGATGCCTGATCCTCGTTTTCTCTGATGCGATTTGCCAATTTTAAAAGGGCTGTTTAGTAATAGAAAAACTTGGCTGCTTTGTTTTTTTTTTTCCTCTAAAACCAGACAATCTCCTTCCCCCCTCCATTCACAAATTGTGTGCGGCATGGTCCCATTTACTTCAATAGAACTGAAGCTTAATTTTATTGTAATATACACATATAGAGACAATATAAAAAACACAATAAAAAAGCGGTGCTGGAGTACTGAAGGCACTACCACAAGGTAAGTATCCCATATGAAACATAGTAAACATAGTACCAACACACTCAATAGGAGTAAATCAGATGCTAGTAATTCAACCCCAACTAGTAAAATAAATACATATATATTGAGATACTGACATATAGTATATAGAGAAAAAGGGATACAGACGAAACGGTGCCAGGAGACAACAATGGGTTGTCTCCTGACACCATTTAGTCTGTATCCCCTTTTCTCTATTTATTTGATGATTGTGCATAGTACTATATGTCAGTATCTCAATATATATGTATTTTCTATATGAATTGATGTTGGGGTTGTATTACTTGCATCTGATTTACTCTTATTGAGTGTGTGGTACTATGTTTACTCTGTTTCTAACTTGTGGTAGTGCCTTCAGTACTCCAGCACCGCTTTTTTATATTGTCTCTATATGTGTACATTGCAATAAAATTCATCTTGTGTTTATTATATCCTTTTGGGTAGTGGTGTTTTGTTTGGTGTGTTTTACATGTTGTATTATACCCATTCTTTTCTATGGTTATTAGTCCCATTTTTTGATCAGCGGTTGTATTCAATAGAACGGAGCAGCTATACCAAGCACATCCCATGTACAGGAATTGTGCAGTTTTGATACTGCCTAAACTAAACTAGAGGAAGCGTACGGCATCCAGAGCGATTTTAGGTCTTACCTGTAATGCGATCAGACAACACACTAATTTCTTCTGTACTCAAACGGCCCCCGAGAAGGACATCGCATCCTTCAGCAGCTAAACGATTGGCCATAACTGGAGCATTCCCACCAAGAGCCCAGCGCATTTCGGAAAGTCTTTTTGATGCATCTACAAGTTTTCTAAACAAGGTGTCATTGGACACGTATCGTCTGTGCATAAGAAAAAAAAAAGAAAAAAAAGGATAAACAATTATAAAACTGGTTCTCAATTACTTAGGAGGTCTCCAACTAAAAGTCCTACAGCTTTCCTGAGCAATGACAGCTGACCATCAAGGATTTCTGAAGCTGGACCTGCCTCCAAATTGCCGTATAAGTGGTATCGTATTTAACTTTTTCTATCAAAGTTACAGTGCTATACTGGTGTCCGATTATTCACTAGCAAAGATTCTACTTGTTAGAAAACAAAATGAATGTGCCCGGTGGTTTATGCAACACAATCTGAGAGCCAGATGCAATACAGTGAGAGAAGCTCTGATTTAGGCTTACACGATTTAAAGCTGATTATTTCTCAGTAAAAAGCAGAAAAATCTTTAGTGTGACGATGACAGTACGTTTACCGTATGCATATCGTGGGTATGTTCACACAATGTATTGCGGCGTGTACAGTACATCGTGTGTTTCGGGAGCTCGCGCTAATACACGCGTACTCCCGCAGCGCAGGGGTGCCGGCAGCCCGCCAGCTCCATCTACATTCATTACTCGCGGCACTTATTCACCGCAAATAATTGACATGTCACTTATCTCACCGTGTGTACAATACAATCCTATTGTACGAGCGGGGAGATAAGTGACATGTCAATTATTTGCGGCGAATACGCACCATGAGTAATGAATGTCAATGTCTGTAGGAGAACTATGGATTACTGTAATTTCGGCGCGCATCTTGCCCGTATTAGAGCGCAAATTCGCACCGAAATGCGCGCCAAAATTACCCCGTGTGAACATACCCTATGTGGTCGGGGTAAATAGAACCTGAGGTGTCCGTTCAGGATTTACTCTAATTTGTATTCAGAAATCCTGCTTCAAATCTATAGCTTCTCTCCTTCTATCACATCGTGTAATCAAAACCATCTGCTTTACTTTACATTCGTAAAGAGTATGGTAGCAGAATATTTACTGTACCAAAGGTTGCGATATGAGAATGTAGGGATGAAGTAACAGGTTATCTACATGCCAAGCTAGTCAAGAGGCCACAGGTTATAACTACGACAATCTATAGTTTGCTTGAGGGACGTAGATTATAGACTGCCTCAAACAACCTATAACTTGCTTATGATCTATGAAAGAAACTACAATGAATGTAAATGTATTAGACATTTAGCGAGACAGCTCCGAACTGTAAGGGCCAGTTCACACTGCTTATTGCCGACGTAATTGCGGGACGGATTTCGCCCCGCAATTACGCCGGCTGCCATGCAGCGGGGGCGGGGGGCCAGTAGCTCGCTGGCCCCATAAACAGTCATTATTCGCGGCGCGTACACACCGTAAATACTTGACCTGTCACTGTCTCCCCGCTCGGCGAATACGAGAGAGAGGAGAGACAAAATCCCCAGGTCTCTATGAGAACTGTGGATAACCGTAATGACAGGGACGGATTTCAGCAGTACTGCAGCGCAAATACGGCGCGCAGTACGGCTGAAATCTGTGCACAAATCAGCCTTGTGAACGAGGCCTAAGTAAACTTTATTTTGAAATAGTCACATCATCCATTAGTATAAAATATGCTTACTCTGAAGCAGCGCCTGGAGGAAAAAAGTAGGCAAAGCTCTCAGCCAGTTGCGTCTCGGTCTCGATAAAGTTGTGGTGGACTGGGTTGTAGTTCGGCTCTATGGCTGCCTCTTGCAGTAGTGCCACTCCGTCTACCAGGATATCAAGGCAACCTCCAAAACCTGAGCAGGAACAAAAGAGAAAAAGTTGTTCAGAGACGTTTCCATCAAATAGGAAATGATTTATTGGCAACAAATAAACACAAGAAGAAAGAGGACTGGGAAGTCACCAGGATAAGGTCACATGATACGGATACATGAAGCTATGAATTCATTTGAATGAAACAGAATATTATTATAGTGTTCTCTATTTCCCAGTGTCCCCCGACTGCCAATAACTGGTAGCAAAGGGACCCTATATAAATTCATAACAAGCTAAATCCATTGTCTGCACGGTGTAGTCAAAGTGTAAGAAAGCAAAACTGTAGCCGACGAGGTTGAGTCAATATATTTTAGGTGATCGGCTAGGAGACAAATCCTTAAAGCAACAAAGCACTGACTGACTGGAGCGTCAAGCCACAGAAAACCAGTAAGGCAGGCACTGTTTACATAGATCACACTGACCTCACGCAACCTCCGCACTGGTAATACACCTTTATCTCTAGACGTGTTCCAATGTACAGATGTAGCAGAACTAAAACAGCCAGTCCATAGTGTGTTGTAAATGGGATGTACAACCAATATTTTTTCACTAATTAAACACAGTTATTTTCTAACTCTAGATTGTTTCATTTTGTTTCTATATAGGATTATGGGGGCGGCCATCTTCTCTGAGCGGCTTTTAACAGCATTTAGTGACATGCTTCACAGCAGCTTCATGGATCCTAGGATTCTGTTAGCAGTAGTTGACTCACTGACTTCTACAGGAGGGTTTTTTAGGCATGCTCTGTGACCTGGGAGGAAGTTGTTGTGTATGGAGGGTGGAAGGGAAGAGCTGTGACCATCACGTACTGTCAATGGTTGGCACCCTGTATTATCTTCACATTGGTGTCGCCTTTCATTGTAGTCCTGTCTGTGCTGATGATGAGGAGACTGCTGAGAAATAATCTCTACATATCAAGAAGTGTCAGACTATTATCAGGCTTAGTTGCCTTAAGGTATGTTCACAAGATGTTTTTGCAGGGCGTAAATGCACTGCAATGCGCCCGATGTACGCCTCACAAATTCCTTAAAATAACAGCACTCTTTGAGTGCTATGATTTTATAGCTTGCACACCGGGGAAAGGGAGAGTGAAAGGGGGCCGGGCTGGAGTCCTACACACAGCAGGTGTATAGCGGCGCGCACAGGCATACACCTCCTGCATCCAGCTCTTCAGCTCTGTGTGCTCAGAAGGGGGCGTGTGTGAATTGTTTGAATTGCATATCATGTGACCCTGCAGGATGACATCACCAGGCCTTTCCTCTCTCTAGTCAAAGGTCTGTTTATGTAAAGAGGTGTGAGTAGCTGAGAGGCACAAGGTTCCTAGGTTCAAATCCCTGCAGGAACCAAACCTGTGTTTTTTTTTTTCTCTTTCTCAATGTACATACCTCATTGAGGTTTCTTTTTTATTTATTTGTACTGTTTGCCAATTACTAAGGAGTAAAGATGATGGGAGTACAATGACAGCACCTGGGGTTTGAACACTCAGTAGCTGCCTGAGAGGAGAAGTAATGTCTAAGCATGTCTGACCAGGAGAAGGAGCTTTCAGCCCTGGTCGTATCCCCTGGAGACGGACTGTAAACAATGGATCACTAAAGCAGCTAAAACAAAAACGGTGCAGAATTTTTAATAATAATGAATGGTGAAAATGTTTGTTATTTCATTTGAAAGCTTCCCACGTCAATTTTACTTCATGGCAAAAACCTCTTTAAGTGTCGATCTACAGTTACTAGATATAGAAGTTACGCGACTGACATTTACTACATATAAGCTGACATTCATTTTCTGGGCAAATCCTCAATGCTCGCGATTATGTTTTATTCATTTAGGTGGACACAATCTTGCGACTAGCTTAGGCATTGCGGGGGTCAGGATGAATGACCAGTGTTTGTGACATTCAAAACCTTTGGCAAAAATCAAATTAAAGCCTCTATGAGCTGTGATTAGAGGAGTCCTGGGACTTCATATGGAGATGAAGTGATACTGAGAGACACACCAAACTTGACAAGCAAGAAAATGATTATATGGTTTACTGACATTGACCCAGTTACGGTGGACAATCCAGTTTCCTATTCAAAATTATTTTTTTATTTTTTGTATATTTTCAACATTTATTTTATTTACATTTTTTCAGGTACAATAAATCTCTTCATTACATACAGTAAGCCACCTACAATGACATAAGTAAGTCTTGAGAAGAGTTGCAGGTGTGCCCGAGTGCCTGTTATCACTGAACAAGGTATATGGGAAAGCCAAGGACATTAGCATTATCTAATCCTCAACCATATTGCAAGCAAGTGGAAGGTCAGCTCACAGAGGTGTGTACATCGAGCATATTTTCCCAAACACTTGGCAAACACTGAGCCTTAAGAAGTCTATTGAAATGGTCAATGTATATACCAGGAGACCAGAGGCATTTCCCAGTATACAAGCTACATGTACAGCACAAGCATGGTGTATACAGAGCCTAAATGATGCGACTACGATGTATACACTTTTTGTTTGGTTGCAGCATGCATATATAAGGTAAAGCAGTTGCACTTGTTTTCCTTGTGACAGACTAAGGCTATGTTCTAATGGCTTAATTGCGGGGTGTAATTACGCCGTGTGGCCAGGGGCGGTCGGGAGCGGGGGGCCGGCACCTCGCTGGCCCATAGACTATCATTACTGGCGGCGCGTATATGCCGCTAGTAAATGACATGTCACCTATCTCCCCCCGCGGCGTATTCGCCGAGCAGGGAGAGGAGACGTAATCCATAGCTCTCTATGAGAACTGTGGATTACCGTAATGACTGGGACGGATTCCAGCCGTAATTCGCACAGTACGGAGAGAATTACGGACTGAAATACGTCCCATTTTAAGAAGTGTGAACATAGCCTAAAGGATCCATTATTATCATTTATTAATTCCAGGGCGCTGTACATTTGAGGGGGGTTACATTTATAGTACAATGGTGACGACAAATGACTAACAACTGGCACAGAGGGAGAGAGGACCCTGCTCGCCAAGGCTTAAAATCGAAAGCAAAGGAGAAGAGAGACGGTGAGGGGCAGACATGTTGTGGAATTAACACAGTGGCAGCAGGGTTATTGTAGGATGTAGGCGATCCTGAAGAGATGGGTTGAGAGTCTAATGTGTTGGGGCAGTGAGTTCCAGAGTATTGGGGAAGCACGGGAGAAGTCTCAGAGATGGAGGTGTGAGGAGCTGACATGGAGAGAGCAGAGAAGAAGGTACTATGAGAAACATAAATTGCATAAGGGGAGGTATCTAGAGATTAAGGCAGAGATGTATAGAGGGGAGACGTTATGGAGAGCCTTGTAGGTCATGGTTAGTAACCTGAACTGAATTCACTGGACAACGGGTAGCCAGTGAAGGAATTGGCAGAGGAAAATAAAGAAGAGAGGTGGGTCAAACAGGCAGCGGAATTGGTGCTGTCATCTCTGCTTCGAGCCGAGCAAAAAGTTGGTTTGGATGTGGAGCGACCGTCTCGTATAGCAATTGGTGAGTAGGACCTGTGTATCACCCGTCATACGTTGTAGATGGTAAGGGGAGCAGGAGTGCTAGATGGGAGGCCACAGAGAAGGCTGTTGCAGTAGTCTAGGTGGGAGATGACAAGGACATGGGTAAGCATTTTTGTAGTATCAGGGTTAAGGAATAAGTAGATTCCAGAAATATTTTTCAGATGAAGGCGGCAGGCAGAGGTAAGGGCTTGGATGTGTGGTTTGAAAGAGAGAGGAGTCAAAGGTTATCCCAGTGGACTTGCGGGATCGGCGAGGGTATAGAGCCATTGACTGTGATAGAGAGATATGGTGGGAGATAAAGTGGTACGGTAGAAAGATGATCATTTCAGTTTTCTCCACATTTAGTTTTAGGAGACGGGAGGAGAAGGAGGATATGGACGATAGACATTTTGGGATCTGGGAGTTGGGTGTCGTCAGCATACAGGGGGTACTGAAAGTCATGTGATGCTATGAGCTGGCCCAGGCCAAGAGAGTGTACATAGAGAATAGTAGTGGGCCAAGGACTGATCCCTGGGGGACACCAAGAGAGAGGGTAAGGCTATGTTCACACGGCTTATTGACGGCGTAATTGCGGGACGGATTTCGCCCGCAATTATGCCGTGTGCTCCAGAGCTAAAATCTAGTTTAAAAATTGTTTGCAAAAAAAAAACACCAGGAATAATGTCTCCGACATAGCATTCCTAACACCTGTGTGAAACCACCCTTAAAGGGTCGTCTCACTACAGACATTGATGGCATTTCAGTTATTGATGGCACATCCCAGTGATATGTCATCAGTGTCTGTAGTGAGACAACCACTTTAAGGGTGCTTTCACACAGTTGTTAGGAATGCTATGTCGGAGACATTATTCCTGGTGTGTTTTTTGCAAACAATTTTTGAACTATATTTTAGCTTTAAATCAAATTATGAAATAAAATGTTCTACAATGTTATTTCAGAGTTTTCTTCTCTTTTGGTGTATTTTTGTTAGGTCTTCTACATTTTTTTTTTTTTAACCAGCATGCTGATAGTATGGTGGGTTTTTGTCACGTGTTTTTCATAGGCTTCTCTATAGGAAAAGAGAAACAGGAGAAAGAACAAAAAAAAAAAAAAAAAATCTGCATCACAGGTGGTACCAGGTCTGTTAAATGTCATACAGCAAGGACGCTCAACAGACCCCTTTGTCTACAATGGGATCCGTCAGTTTTCCATTGTGGTGGCCAGTATTTTAATGAAAAAAACAGCGCTGGGTACTGTGCTATTCTTTCTGCCATTCTGCTCGAAATTTGTGTCAGAAGCTCCATACAGAACCTCCTATGCAAATGTGAACCAGGCCTAAAAATGCATGTATAAAAACAGCCACAGAAAAAAAAAAAATACAAGAAAATGGAAGCGTTTTTATTTACAGGCCAAATAAAACTGTGTGTGAAGCAAGCCTATATTAGCCTTTTATAAGAGGATAACAGGTTCTTGCTACTCATGCAATTCGTCAAGACATCAGACTAGGTAAGGGTCAATTCACATAGGGCAGATCTGCAACAGATTTTGCGAATTTATCGCCAATTTTCCGGGGATCTTTCTCCATTGACTTCAGTGATAGCAGGCAAAATCCACAGAAAAGGTTATCTGCAGATTTTAGAGTAGTTTGCCTTCTCCTAATGAAGTCAATGCATTAAAATCCGCAGTAAGGCTGGGCTCATACGGTGTATAGCGGCACGTACCTGTGCGCGCCGCTATACACCTGGTGTTGAAAGTACGTACTGTCCAGCACGTACTTCCAGCAGCACTCACATTCACTTTTGCTTTCCCCCGGGAACACATCAGAAAACCGTATTTTCGGGGGTGTACTTTGGAGGCAGCGCACCACAATTACACACCAAGGTACACACCGAAAATACGCCGTCTGAACATACCTTAAGGGTACATTCACATGGGCTGTGCTGTGGATTTTGTCATTAATTTATCGCTGATTTTACCGCAAACTTTTCAACATTAACTTCAAGGGGAGAAGGCAAAATCCACAAGAACGGGATACAGTATTTGCAGGCTTTAGCGCGAATGTGGCCTTTGCCCATTGAAGTCAATGTAGAAAAATGTGCAACAAATCCACACACAAATCGGCAACAAAATCCACGTCAGATCCGTCCTGTGCGAACATACCTCTAATGTACACTCACTTTAAAAAGCCTTCATCATCGATGATCCTAGCCATGGTATCTTGAAGAACCTGTGATCGGAGTCACAAACAGCTGTAAGGGTCACAAATCCTCGTTCGCCCACGTACATCATAGGCCAATCTGTTTGCTCCATGCCACTTCATTTTACTGCAAGTGCAGGAATTGCTCCGATCAGTCAGCGCCATGCGTAGTACTGGAATCATTGATGTAGATTATATATTTTAGAGCGCCATTAAAGCCAGGGCACTGTACAAGCCAAGGGGTTCAGGTACACAAGACAAATACAATAACACAAAGTAAAACACTGCGAGCCCTGCCCCCAGGAGCTTACAATCTACAACGTATGACGGCAGATACACGGGTCCTACTCACCAATCGCTATACGAGGCGGTCGCTCCACATCCAAACCAACTTTTTGCTCGGCTCGGAGCAGAGATGACAGCACTGTATCCAAGCGCTCCTGCAGGTTATCCTTTTCCACATGGCGAAACCAGTAAGCAAGCAGCAGAGCCAGCAAGGAGAGGAGAGGCAGGCACAGGAGCTTGGGGGCAGCCATGAGCAAATCCTGCAGAGAGAAGGCAGCACATACAACACTGCTGTCAGTGCAGCACAAACTTCCTATGCTGCTCAATGACAAGCCTGGTCTACACGGCGCGCCCCCTGCAGGACAGAGCGCACACTTCTGCCCCAGATGCCCCCAGGCTCAGCAGCAGCCCTCTGTACGGAGCATGCCAGCAGGTAGCGCAGCTGCTCCCCGGCCTCGCAGGGAGGAGGGCTTGTTAGGACACACACACGGAAGCTACACCCGGATTCCTGCTCCATCCCATAGAGCCCTCCTCCAGCTGCGGGGGGCAGGGAGGAGCGGGCTCTGCAGGGCTGACGAGGGTGTGTCTGCTGTGCATCAGCTTATGCAATGCACATTCATCATGGGGAGACTCAGCTGCTGCAGCACCTCTTGCTCATCCTGTAGTTGGCACCAGGGGCTTTGTAGCTGGTTCTCAGACGAGATCCTCATAAAATCAGACATCCTAAGCAAGGCTGCGTTCACATCACGTGTTTGCTCTCCGTTTAATGGATGTAAAAACTTATGCAGACAGAAAACGTTACCTATCAATGCATTGACTTATTAGGGTATGTTCACACGGCTTATTTTGATGCTGTTGTGGACAAGGTTTTCAGAGCGTTTCCTCGCCCAAAACAGCGTCCAAAACGCCCCTTTGATTCCTATGCAAAACCTCGTTCACACACGACAAGGTTGTTACACGCTTATTTGGAATTGCTGAAAAAGAAGTGTCAATTCTTGAAGCGTGTTTTAGGCGCAGTTTTTGATGCATTTTTGGAGCATTTTTTGGCACGGTTTTTGACCTGGCTACTAATTTGTATGAGTGAAAACTTCGTCCAAAACCTCGCTGAGAAACGCCTCTAAAACCTCTTCTAAAGAAGCGTGTTTCAGGTGAGGTTTTGATGCTGTTTTGGGCAAGGAAACGCTCTGAAAAGCTCGTCCAAAATCACATCAAAATGTTCACATATGTTACACAGCGTAATTGCGGCGTGTACAGTACGTGCCGCAATACGGCGGGTGTTTTGGGAGTCGCGTTGATCAGCCCGCCGGCCCCATTGACATGCATTACTTGCGGCGTGTAATTGCCGCGAATAGTTGACATGTCACTTATTTCCACGTTCGTATTGTACGCACGAAGGACGAGGTGTAATCTATAGTTCTCTATGAGAGCTATGGATTACTGTAATTGCGACGCGCATCTTGTCACGTATTAAGCGCAATAGGTGGCAAAATGGCCGCCCAAATAAGCTGTGTGAACATACCCTTTGTGCATACTGCGTCTGACCATATGTCAAAACGTGTATTATAACATATGCACTAGACGTATGCCAAACGTGCACTGTTGTGAGCAGACATTTGACATCCTTTTGTTATTTTTTTACTAGCTTTTCTAAGGGCACATTCACGCGGCGTCTTTGGGTATATAGCCTAACGTACCGCGTGCGGCGCTGTACGGCTGGTGTTCTAGGGTATGTTCACACAGCGTCTTTGGGGTGTATAGCGGCACATACTGTGTGCGGCGCTGTACACCAGGTGGTTTAGGTTATGTTCACACGGGGTAATTTCAGCGCGTATTTCGACGCGCATTTGCGCTCTAATACGGGCGAGATGCGTGCCGCAATTCCACTAATCCATAGTTCTCATATAGAACTAAGGTTTACGCCTCATCCCCCCGTGTGTACAATACGCGCCGCGAGTAATGCATGTCAATGGGGCCAGCGGGCTGATCAGCGCGACTCCCAAAACACCCAGCGTATTGCGGCACATACTGTATGCACCACTATTACGCCGTGTGAGCGTACCCTGATGGATGTCACCTGTTTTTCACTACAATTTGATTGGGTGGGTTTGTTTATAATTTATGATGGATACAAACATACAAAACGTTAAGATATGTTTTCCATTGACATACATTTTTTTAAAAAGTATACTGTAACCTATACTTTTTTTCCTCCATCTGTTAAAATTAAAAGCATATTTGACAGAAAGTGTAAAAACAGACACTAGGTCAATGTACATTGCACATCCACCTACATTAGTCAATTAACACATACGTTTTTCCTTGCCTCAGAAAGGATCCTTCATCCGTTCAAAATAACGCAGCGTATACTAAGGGGACGTTCACACGGCTTATTTGGGGCACGGATTCCAGCCGTATTGCGCACCGTACTGCGCTGCAATACGGCTGTAATCCGTCCCAGCCATTACGGTAATCCACAGTTATCATAGAGAACTATGGATTCCGTCTCTCCAAACCGCTCGCCGAATACGCCGGGAGGGGAGAAAGTGACATGCACATTATCCTGGATACGCGCCGGGGATAATGAAAGTCTATGGGGCCGGCCCTACGCCCCCGCTGCACGGAGGCGGCGTAATTGAGGGGCGATATCCGTCCCCGCAATTACGTCGGCAATAAGCCATGTGAACCGGCCAAAGCCTTGCCCAGTTCAAGACCTGTTCACCCTCCCCCTCCTTTCCTGACCGAGCTCATTTTCATTAGTTCCTGTGGGTTTGAATGCTATAACGCTTTTTCGCGCTTGGCTTTATTCCGTGATATGTGCGGCTTAATTTTTATGTAATTTTTAAATTTGATTTTTTTCTTTTTTAATAATAATATCAGGGAAAATGGTAATTTTTTTAAAAGAAAAGTCTGTTGTCACACTTGTTTTTTAAAAGGAAAAAAATATTCTTCTTTGGGGACTATTAATCCGGGATTCTAAATGGCGCTAATATCTCGATAATGAGGGGTATTAACAAGAAAAAGGCATATGCATTAGCGCCAAAATACTGACACATATGGCCTGGGGAAGTCGGGTATGCATACCAGCGAAACGCGTTGTCCTATTTCCCTAATGTTGCCTATTGTTTTCTTAGCATTGTTTTTATAAATTTAACTAGTGGTCTGCTAACAAATATATACTTATATTAGCAACCGCTTGTTCTTTTGCAATGGTACAAATAGCATAATGCATATTAGCATAATGCATACACCTTTTTCTTGTTAATACCCCTCATTATCGAGATATTAGTGTCATTTAGAATTCCATATTAATATTCTCCAAAAAAGAATATTCTTTCCTTCTATTCCTTACCGGCGGAGCCAAAGTGCGGCTACTCGACTGAGATTGGATTCCAGGCAAACACGACTCGGAGGGGTCAACTTTATGTCTATATGCTAGAAAAGCGTGTTGTACCGACAATAGTACAACAATACCAGGTGAGCACATCAACTCACTGCATTCTACCACACTAGGAGTGTTTGTTTTCACAGCACCACCTTTGTCATATATCACATTTGTTTTTTGAAACAGCAAAAGTGTCGCTAAAATAAGTTTGAGAATTGTGTCACTTTGTATAGTTAAGTGTTAAAAAGTTTTAAGGCTATGTTCACACGGCTTATTCTGGGACGTAATTCAGTCCGTAATTACGCGCCGAAGTGCCGAAGTGCGCCAATTACGGGCTGAATCCGTCCCAGTCATTACGGTAATCCACAGTTCTCATAGAGAACTATGCATTACGGGGAGATAATTGACAGGTCACTTTCTAGCGGCGTATACGCGCCGCTAGCAATGACTGTCTATGGGCCGGCGAAGTGCCGGCCCCCCGCTCGCTCCCCCGCTCCCGGCCACACGGCGTAATTGCAGGGCGGACTTACGACCCGCAGTTAAGCCGTGTGAACATAGCCTTAGGGTTGTCAGTGGGCAGGGCTAAAAGTCGCGGTTGGGTTGTCAAGTTTTTGTTTAATATTTTTTTAAGTGTCAAAAAAGGCCTTTGGTAGGCATGCAGTGTTGGTATATAAGCTCCAGTACTAGCTGCAGAGCTGTTCTGGTTCTGATCAGACCCGGCAGCATCTGCAGGTACCGCGGCTTCCTTCATATCTGTATATAAAGCAGTATATTCAACGGTCAAGAAGCCAGGGATGATAATAAACCATCCCTGCCTTCTCAGCCAGCTTCCACTTATAGGGTATGTTCACACGATGTACTGCAGCGCGTACAGTACGCGCCGCAGTACATCGTGTGTTTCGGGAGCTTGCGCTAATACACGGGTGCTCCTGAGGCGCGCGTGGGGGGGGAGGGGGTGGTAGCCCGCCGGCCCCATAGACATCACTCGCGGCACGTATTCGCCGCAAATAATTGACATGTCACTTATCTCCCCGCGCGTACAATACGATCATATTGTACGAGCGGGGAGAGGAGGCGTAATCCATAGTTCTCTACGAGAACTATGGATTACTGTAATTTCTGCGCGCATCTCTCTCGTATCAGAGCACAAATAGGCGGTGAAATGCGCGCCGAAATTACGCTTTGTGAACATAGCCTTACAGCCACACAATCAGTGCGCAGCTGTGAACTCTGCACAGATGCTTTAAAACATCTGTGCAGGTATGTTCATGTGGTGTATTGTAGCGCGTACTTTCAAAGTAAGGCCGCTTTGTGCCTTGTATACCTTTCTATTTCTCAGTGCATAAGTGCCCGAAAGAAGTGACGGGTCACTTTTATTTGCGAGCGTACATTACACGTTGAAAAATACGATGACAGTGATTTTACTACTAAGGCTATGTTCACATGGTACAGTACGGCCCGCAATTACGCCAGGTATTCGGGAGCATGACATGTCACTTATCTCCCCGCACGTGGTATTGTACGCCCGGGGAGGAGGCGTAATCCATAGTTCTCTATGAGAAGTGTGGATTACTGTAATGACTGGGGCGCATTTCGCTCGTATTAGAGCGCAGTATGCCTCTAAATACGCAGCGAAATGTGCCCCAATTTAAGCCGTGTGAACATAGCCTTTTTACCGTATTTGCAGAGCGTATTTCGGCGCAATTAGATGCCAGAATACACCCTGCAAATATGTTGTGTGAACATACCCTTAGATGGCAACCGGATGGTTGCCATGGGTTCACATGGTGTGTTGGATCTGTTTTGGATCTGAAAAACGCATCCAAAAGCGCTGCGTAAATCGCATCCAACATGCAGATGTGTGTTTGGATGCATTTTTGCTGCAGCAGAAATGCACCCTATAGTTTTAAATAGGGTGCCTGCTGCATCAAACAGGTCAGGAATTGACATGTCAATTCTTTGAACGGATCCAAAAGACACATCAGAAAGACCCAAGTAAACACGCATCAGTGATCAGATGTCTGAAAGCTGATGCGTATTTTACTTTGATAGCAATATAAAACAGTACACATTGTTAGATGCATGTTTGGGTCCGTGATGGTCCAAAAATAAGAGAGGTTCCTACTGTTATCTCTAAACATATATAGATGGACTAATGTATACTTAGGACTTCACCTATTTGGATATGACACTGACCTTCTCAAGCATATTAGATATTGCTTAATGTAGAATTGTCAGTCGTATATCAGTTTGAATAATTGTTGTTTTTCTCTATAGCGGCAATTTGCCTATAAAACGTATATTGTTATACTGTCATGCCATTTATCATGCCTGAATCTTCTTGCTGATGTTCAATAAAGCTTTTTGAATATGAAAATAGTGGTTCAAATCATACTGCCTTCTGGCACTTTCTAATTTGTGGGTCATGCAGGTTTAAGGTTCATGCTGTGGTACAGAACAGGGATAGTGAATAGTCAGTCAGTTTTTTTCTGTGACTCTTGTTGCCTAATTGTCTTGCCTAAGATGTAGCACGTATCCAGTTTACTGTTGTGGATGTTAATTCCAGCTTCTCCAGCCCTGTTTGGGTGTAAGAATGAAGGTGTTGTTCCTCTCCCATAGACTTTAATGGTCATCGGTGATAATCTGTTATCAGCTATCGGCATGATAATTGACGATATTGACTATCGACCCGATACTCTTGACTAGTGATGAGCGATTGTGTCAACTATCATTATCGATTTGATAGTCGATATCGGCAATTATCATGACGATTTCCGATAGTCGATAATAGATTATCGCCAATGACCATTAAAATCTATGGGAGAGGAACAACACCTTCATTCTTACACCCAAACAGGGCTGGAGAAGCTGGAATTAACATCCACAACAAGAAACTGGGTATGTGCTACATCTTAGGCAAGACAATTAGGCAACAAGAGTCACAGAAAAAAAGTCACAGACTATTCACTATCCCTGTCTTGTACCACAGCATGACCCTCAAACCTGCATGAGCCACAAATTAAAAAGTGCCAGAAGGCAGTATTATTTGAACCATCATTTTAGTTGAACTGGACATTGATTATCCCTGTCCTGTACCACAGCATGACCCCCAAACACGCATCTAAAAATGGAACCAACAAGCTGTGTGAACATACCCTTATAGTCAACAGGCGGTCGGCATCTAGTTAAGAGTATGTTCCTAAGGCGCGTATTTGCGCTTTATATGCGGCAAAATGTGCGGCGCAATTATGATAATTCATAGTTCTCATATAAAGCTCTGAATTACGCCTCGTCTCCCTGGGCGTACAATACAATCGTGTATCGTACGCTTGGGGAGAGAAGTGACATGTCAATTGTTCGCAGCGCTTATGCGCCACTGATAATGTATGTGTATGGGGCCAACCCCACTCCCCTCCTGTGCTTTGGAAGTACGCGCTTCTGCGTGCTTCCAAAATACCCGGCGTACAGTACGCGCCCCAATACACCGTGTAAACATACTCTAAAGGTAGTTCATTAACCCCTTCCCATTACAAAGTATTTTTGTTTACGTTGTGTCTCTTTCTCCTATTAGTCTTCCAAAAGCCATAAGGCCCAGTTCACTTCACATTAATTCCCTAGTTTGACATACAATTTTCTTTTAAAATAAAACATACCCTAACGTGTGCATTAACGTATACATTGACTTCTATGGCTGGACGTATTGTCACATTGCATGTGTTTGGTATCCGTTTCATGATCTTACGTCATCTATCCTTTTTTTTGGACAGATAGAAGATGCAGGGTGTTGCCCTTTTCATTTTGTACAAAAACTTACAGGGTATGTTCACACGGCTTATTGCGGTGCGTACTGTACGCATCACAATAAACTGGGTCTTTTAGAAGTACGCGCTGGCCAGCGCGCACTTGTAAAGCCCGCCTCCACCCACTTTCATTTTCCCCGGCGTGTCAGCACAGGGAAAAATTGACGTGTCACTTCTTTCTCCCGACACGCATGACCCTAGGCAATGCCTACCCTTTTGCTGCCTATGACCAATCTCTTACCCCCTCCCCATCTCCCTTCCCCAAGGAAGACACCAAGACCTGGGTTGGATAAAATGGCCACAGCAGTCGTTTATTTAACATACAAACATAACAAACATATTGCAAATGAGTATAGCCAAATACCCATTTGCCCAAACCAAGAACCAACTTGGGGCTGAGGTCCTTGGAGCCATGATAAACCATAGGATCAGAGCCTGGCGACATCCTTCTTTTTACCCCCAGCCGTCACCCCCGGCTTCAGGGCACCCAAAAGCCACCTCAGGCGGCTAACCGTACAGTAACCTGCTCCCAAGGACGCTGCCCTGTGGAGCCCGAACCTTCGCCAGCCCTGACCACCCGAACACTGGGAGCCAAGCTGAGCCTGACTCCCCCACAACTTTTCACCGACTCCAAGGACCCCAACCCGCCACAGCTAGCGATCATGATTCCTCATGAGCGTGACGCCCCCCACAGCCCCAAGGCCCGCTCCAAGCCTTCACGTATGTCCCAAGACCACAGATCCAACCCGACGGCGTTCAGGCCCAAACTCCCCCACACCCGGTTCCAACTCCCTATGACGAACCACAAAACCCCCATTTCTAGCAACAAAGGATGCCACCGCTCTGTTCACTTTAATTCTTGCCCTATTAATCCCCTCCGCCGAATCCGCATGCCTCCACGCTAGCCGCGGCACAATGTCCGACCACAATGTCACCATCCCCGGGTATAGGGACCACAGCCTGAGGAAGTCGTAACGCATGTCCCTAATCAACTCCCTAATGGGGCGCAAACCCAAATCGTTACCCCCAACATGGAAAACAACCATATCCGGGGCCCGGTCCCAGGAAACGAATAGTTGAAACTCCGGTAGGACCTGACTCCATCTAAGTCCTCGTTTCCCAATCCATCGAACTATCGCCACCTCTTCCGGGATACCCAGTTGCCGACCGCTCGCTCGCAGCACTGCCCGCTCCGCTCCCCAGTGCACAAACGAGTGGCCGAAGATCCAAATTAATCGACACCCTGAAAAAGAAAAACACAACAACAGAAAACACCGACACATGTTACACCGCCCGTGTCACCATTTTTCTCTTACAAAGAGCCCTGAATCAAGTGCGGGCGGATATATAACTTATATCGATCGGACTCCCATCTGCCTATTCTCTTTACCGCTTCCGCATCTAACCCCCACCCTGCCGCTTCCGTGGCAGCACCGATCCTGAAGGAATGCGGCGCGAAATGAGTCGGATCCAATCCCAATTCCTCCAGACAGCGACGAAAAACCGCTGAGAATTGAAATCGGGACAGAAATTTCCCATGGGTCAACAAGGGCCCCCGTTCCCCCCCCGTAATGTCGTTGGTACCCCATAAAACACCGAACTGGGCACATAGGAGAACCTCCGACCCTTCCCAATCGCAAGGTTTTCCCCTTTCCAAGCTGATCCGTCTTCGACTTCCGTATCTGAATTACGAGACAATCCTCCCGGAGCTGCAGATCTTTGCGCCTTAATCCCCCTGCCACCGTCCTACTCGGACTAACCAATTCCCCAATTCGTAACGCGCCAAAAAAGGCCAACGAAAATGCAAGACGAAATAAAACAACCTCGAATTCCGAATCGCATACCTCCTTCAACTTATCCCCTAGCCGCTCCAGAAGCTGGAATACTACCGGGCTGCGCCTGTCCCCCACCGTCGCGCCTCGCCTATAACCCTTCAACGCTTGTACCACACCAAAAGTCTTGGTTACGTCCAACATGCCCCGGGTCTTAAAGTTGAAAGCCAAACCCGAAACGAACCGTGTCACCTTCGAGACCGACCAACTGCAATTAGCCGCATGCCCAATAAAGCTGAAGAGAGCAGCCGCTCTCTCTCCGTCCGAGGACAACGGCCCTACCCCCGCCAACCACTGCTCCCACAACCTCCATGACGCTGCGTACGATTCCCAGGTTCCCTTAGCTAACGATGACCTGACCAGTTGGGTCGCGGAACTGAAACCAAGGTCCATAGCTCCTCCGGGCACGCCAACCCCTCCGCCGCTGCCTCCGGTGCCAGCTCCCGAAAACGATCCAGCTGTAAGCGAGATAGAGCGTCAGCTAAATCATTCTGTACCCCCGGTACATGCACAGCCACCACCCACATATTCAAGCCCAGGCACCTTAAAACCAGCCGTCGCAGTAGGCAAAGAACCGGGGGGGAAGAGGCCGATAGAGAGTTAATGGCCTGTACTACCCCCAAATTATCACAATTGAAGCGAATTTTCTTGTTCACGAAAAGTTGACCCCAAATCTCAACCGCTAGAACTATCGGGAACAACTCTAATAACGCTAAGTTTTTAACCAACCCCGATTCCACCCATCCCTCCGGCCAACGCCCTGCGCACCATTCCCCTTGACAATATGCTCCGAATCCCACGCTCCCTGCGGCATCTGTAAATACCTCGATGTCCGCGTTGTTAACCGCCTTATCCAAAATGATCGACCTTCCATTATAATCCTCTAAAAATGAACTCCATACCCTCAAGTCTTCCTTCATACCTGCCGACAACCTAATGAAATGATGCGGGGCCTGAACCCCCGCTGTCGCTTGTCCCATGCGTCGCGAAAAAACTCTGCCCATTGGCATTATCCTACAAGCAAAGTTAAGCTTTCCCAACAGGGACTGCAATTCCCGCAGCGTAACCTTCTTGCATGACAACAACCTGGCAATCTCTCTTCTCATATCCTCTAACTTGTCCTCCGGAAGGCGACATTCCATTAAAACCGAATCAATCTGAATCCCCAAGAAATTAATTGTGGTGGTCGGGCCCTCAGTTTTTTCAGGGGCTAACGGAACCCCAAACTGCCCTGCTACCCATTGCATTGATGCCAACAGCGACCCGCATACCTCTGAGTCCGCTGGGCCAATGCACAAAAAATCATCCAAATAATGGATGACGGATGATATCCCCGACACATCCCGAACCACCCATTCCAGAAAGGAACTGAATGCTTCGAAATAATAACATGAGATCGAACAACCCATAGGCAAACACCGATCGACAAAAAACGACCCATCCCAATAACAACCCAACAGCCGGGCACTTTCGGGATGCACCGGCAACAAGCGAAATGCGGATTCAATATCCGTTTTTGCCATGAGAGCCCCCCGTCCGTATACCCTCAGCCACCGCAGCGCCGCATCAAATGATGTATAAACCACGGAACATAGTTCCGGGTCAATGCCATCATTGACCGATAACCCTTTTGGGAAGGATAGGTGATGAATTAACCTAAATTTGTTTGGCTCCTTTTTTGGAACCACCCCCAGAGGGGACACCACCAAATCCGGTGCTGGTAAAGAAGCAAATGGGCCCGCCATCCGTCCCATTGCGACCTCCTTCGCCAACTTGTCCGCTACCACCCCCGGGTGTAAAAGAGCCGACCGCAAATTTTTTGTTGAAAAGGGGACCTCATGGGCGGGCGATGGGATCCGAAAACCCTCGCCAAAGCCTCCCCTTAATAACTCCGCTGCCCCCCGATTCGGGTATCTATTTAGGTACGGTTACATCGCGGCCAGACTCACTGGCGTCACCCCCCTGTTGAAAACCTGCCCCTTTTCCTTTTCCCTTGCGCAAACAACGAGACGCGCCATGGGAAGCGGCGCTGGAGACTGCACCGACGTGCTTGAAACGGCAACCTGTTCCGAACCTACATTGGTTCTCGTTGAATTGCCAGCAGACCCCGACCTTAAATCCCCCTTGGGAGCTAGTCCCAAACGACCCAGTGCCCCCATGTTTGTAAACATATATGTTTGTGTTAGGCTATGTTCACATGGCATACTTTCGGCACGCATTTCGCCGCGTATTTGCGCTCCAATACGGGCGAGATGTGTGCCGAAATTACGGTAATCCATAGTTCTCATAGAGAACTATGGATTACACCTCGATATGTCTGTGGGACTGGCGGGCCCACCAGTGCTGCAGGAGTACGCGCTGATCATCACGAGCTCCCGAGACACGGGAGTGGGTACTGTACTGTACGCACTGCAGTACATCGTATGAACGCACCCTTAGGGCGCATCCCCACGGCAATGGACAAATAGCGGTCGGTTTGTCCGACCGGTATTTGTCCGGTTTGTGTGCTGTGCACATGGCCGCAGGTGGACGGCTTTTCTCCGCGTTGAACAGAGAAAAGCCCTCCCCCTTCACATTTATATGCACATATTTCGTCCGAAAACAGGACGGAAGAATGTGCATGTTCAATGTTTAGCGGGCGGAAAAAAACGCCGGGCGGAAAACCCGTGCAGTGGGGACTGCTGCAAGGGTTTTCCAGAGAACCCCATTGTGCTCATTTTCGGCTGGTCTTTCAGGCGGTCTACAAAACCGTAAACCACCTGAAAAACTGGTCGAAAACCCGTGCAGTGGGGACATGCCCTTAGTCATAAAAATGTAAACAAACCTACCCAATCAAATTGAGTAAAATGAGTAACAGCCAACAGAGGAGCTAGATTAAACAAAAAAAAAAGCAAAAACGGGTGTCAAACTCATGCTGAAAACTGTGTACATTTGCATTACACTTAGCACATATACATTCTGCAGTATGGTCAAACATGATGGGAACCTAGACTAATCCAATTAAACATAGGGTCTAATATTCCCTTATTAATTAGGTGTACAGACACATGTAGCGCAGTCTTTTATTAATCCCTTCCAGCCAGAGCCTTTTTAGTTTGCATCTTATTTGTTTTTTCCTCCATGCCTTTCAAGGGCCATAACTTTTTTATTTTCCCATCTACATAGGGCCTTGTTTTTTTGCGGGGCAGGATTTTAGTAGTTTTTAATGGTACCATTGACTGTACCCTATAATGTAATATAATTATGGTTTAGTATAAATGACATGCTATCTGTATTCTGGAGGTTGGCACAGTTCCGGTGATAACAATTGTTTAGAGTTTTTATTATGCTTTAGTGCTTTAAAAAAAAATAAAACTTTGACTTATTGATTACTTTTATTCCAATTTTTTGGATACGAAAAATGACCAAAAACTATAAAATTTTGGTATTTTTTTACAGTGCTCTTTGTATGGGATAAATAATATTTATGGACACACCAATACCAATTATGTTTGCTTTTTTTATTTGTAAAATGGCAAAAAGGGTGGCATGTTTTAAACTTTTAATTTTTACAATTTTTATTGTACTAGGATATCTGACCACTAGGGAACACGATCGCTTGAACATTGTTCTGCAGTAGTAATATATCACAGAACAGTGTACAAAAATGGTGATAAACAGGGTGTAATAGGAATAGTGAAGTTAGGTACACATCATGTTTCTGGTTTCCATTTAACATACACACCATGAACTTTACATTAAACGGATGCCCCTGACAGATGCCAAGAAGTGCCATCCATCACCCTTAGGGTCCTACTGTAAAATACGTATTTGCTTAAAGCAGCGGTTCTCAACCTGTGGGTCGCGACCCCGGCAGGGGTCGAACGACCAAAACACAGGGGTCGCCTAAAGCCAGGGCCGTTCCTAAGCCCGGGCAGGGCGGCCGGCCGGAGAGCTGAGAGGGGCGCCGCAATGGCTTAATAGCTGCAGGGAGGAGCGCTGTGGCCGCCGCTGCGCCCCTCCCTGCAGCTGCTTGCATAGTGCGGCGCCCACAGCGTTTGAATTACTGAGGGGAGGGGGAGCAGTGGGCGCCGTTACTCTCCGCATTGGTGGCTCAGTGAGCCGCTCCTGTGAGCGGCCGGTCCTTGTGGGTGGTGCGTGCAGGAAGCTGAAAGCGCGCTGCATCACGTGCCCACAATATGTACCAAGCATCAGGAAATGCCCTGCCATACTCAGTGCAGAGAGAACGCTGACACTGTACGGCAGGACTGTTCCTGGCTGCAAGGTAATTTAGTGTTACACACACACACACATCCATTGCATCATGTAATGGCTGTATGTGGTACAAGTAATATGTTATTAACCTGTTACTTGTACCACATACAGCCATTACATGATATGCACATTACATTTACCCCACATATGTAACCCCTCATGTGCCAATCACAGCCTCCCCCCTCCCCGCCTCCCACCCCCCCCTTCCGGACAAGGTTACATTTACATGTAACGGCTCTGAGTAGTACCTTTATATGTATGTGACATGTAGAGGTACCGCTCAGAGGCGTCACATATATGTAACCCCCCCATGTACCACTCAGAGCCCCCCCTGTATAAGGTTACATCTATGTAACGGCTCTGAGTGGTACCTTTATATGTATGTGACATGTAGAGGTACTGCTCAAAGGCATCACATATATGTAACCCCCATGTACCACTCACAGTCCCCTGTGTAAGGTTACATCTATGTAACGACTCAGAGTGGTACCTTTATATGCATGTGACATGTAGAGGTACCGCTCAGAGGCGTCACATATATGTAACCCCCCATGTACCACTCAGCCCCCCCTGTATAAGGTTACATCTATGTAACGGCTCAGAGTGGTATCTTTATATGTATGTGACATGTAGAGGTACCGCTCAGAGGCGTCACATATATGTAACCCCCCATGTACCACTCACAGCCCCCCCTGTATAAGGTTACATCTATGTAACGGCTCAGAGTGGTAGCTTTATGTGTATGTGATGTGTAGAGGTACGGCGCGGGGGCGTCACACATATGTAACCCCTCCATGTACCACTCACAGCCCCCCTGTATAAGGTTAAATCTATGTAACGGTTTAGAGTGGTACCTTTATATGTATGTGACATGTAGAGGTACCACGCGGAGGCGTCACATATATGTAACCCCTCCATGTACCACTCACAGTCCCCTGTATAAGGTTACATCTATGTAACGGCCCTGAATGGTACCTTTATATGTTTGTGATATGTAGAGGTACCACTCAGAGGCATCACATATATGTAACCCCTCATGTAGCAAAATTACAGTTTTGAAGTAGCCATCAAAATTATTTTTTGGTTTGGGGTCACCTTAACATGAGGAACTGTATTGCGGGGTCACGGCATTAGAAAGGTTGAGAACCACTGGCTTAAAGGGAATGTGTCATCAAAAATGACTTATTGTTTAACTCACATTTTTTATGTTCAACACATTTTTTAAGAATTTTTGGTTATTTTTTTTTTAATTTTCCATATCACTTTCAATATTTTTTAATAATTCTTAAGTCCTGCAGTTTTCACTTTGGCCACTAAGCCTAATAATAGTCTGACACTTCCTGTTCTATAAAGAAAGATTCTCAGTTGTCTGCTCCTTATCAGCCCAAAGAGGGTAAAACTGAAAGGAGACACCAGTGTGAATAAATAACACAGGATCCACCAGTCACAAGAGGAGATAGTCACAGTTCACCCTTTCACCTCCCTGCACAGTGACTTCTTCCTAGGTCACAGAGCATGACTAGAAAACTCTCCTATAGAAGTGAATGGGACTGAGTCAGTCTTAAGTCTCCTATGTGCATGAAGCTACTGTAAAGCATCTCACTGACTGCTGTTAATGCAGTGCAAGCAAGGCCTAGTGGCCAAAATGAAAACTGCAAGACTTAAGAATTATGAAAAAATATTGAAAGTGATATGAAAAATTTAATAAAATTAAAACAAAACAACCAAAAATTCCTAAAAAATTTGTTTAACATAAAAATGGGACTTAAACAATGACTCATTTTTTGATGACACGTTCGCTTTAAGGTATACATTTAAAAAAAAAAATGCTGTTGTATAGAATAGTGTAGGCTCCTGCGTTACTCTATACTTTTTTTTTTTGCATTATAAAGACATATATAGGACACACTTTTGGCCTCTTTTGGCCATCTAATCCTATGGATATATTTAGTGTATAAATCAGGAGCTTAGCTGGCATACACTCTAAACATACACCTTAAACGTGATGTGAACCCAGTCTAAGATGGCAGCCATGACTACCAGTTACTTTTGGAGTAGGGGAGAGGGAATGTTTGGGAAACAGAACTATTCCTTAGTACGTTCATACAGTGTATTTCAGGGCGTACTACGGTGCGTAATCGGGGCATACTTCGGTACACGCCGCTATAAGCCGTGTGAATTCATCCTAATATACCATAAATTTAAACATTAACACTAAGGCTATGTTCACACGGCTTAACAACGGGATGTAATTACGCCCCGCAGTTACGCCGTGTGGCCGGGGACGGGGCGGGAGCGGGGGAGCCCATAGACTATCACTGCTAGCGGCGCGTATACGGCGCTAGAAAGTGACATGTCAATTATCTCCCCCCTCGGCGTATTCGCCGAGCAGGGAGAGGAGACGTAATCCATAGTTCTCTATGAGAACTGTGGATTACTGTAATGAATGGGCCGTTTTCAGCCCGTAATTTGCGCACTTCGGCACGTAATTACGGACCGAAAGACGGCCCATTTTAAGCCGTGTGAACATGGCCCAACACTAAGCTGTCCCAGGACACTGAGTGACCAGAGACCCTATAATAAAAAAAACAGGACAACTAACGTGAGGCGCTGACGCTATAACGACACAGTGAGGCGCAGCCCTTATGCTTTATAAAGGAAGCTCCTCCCCCTGTTTGAAATCTACCAATGGCCATCCTGATACCAAGACCAATCAGATGCTGTCACCAGGCAGAAGGTAAGAGGTATCCGGGCAGAAGAGAAGGCTCCAGAAGATGCACTTGCAGAACAAGGCAAGACCTCTGGGTGAACTTTGTAAGTACAGGGACACCATGTTATCCTCTGAGGTTACGTTCCAGAAAAGTGTGATGGAAAACGAAATGACGGGTAACAAAGAGAAAAAAAAGGTACTGTACAGTATAATGTAATGAGGCATAAAGAACATTGGAAGCGGGATACAGTAAAAGATGATGTGGCTTTACGGCACCAACTAAAGTAGCTGCAGTGAAAAAGGGACGGCTGCACTCAGGGATATTGAATGTGATGTATCTGTGAAGTGAAATGACGGATAACGAGGTTTTTTGCAACATTGATGGTGATGTAACTGTGAAATGATGGATGCCGAAGCGATGGATAACGAGATATTACCGTACATGTAATACAGAAAAGACACAGAACCAGAAGCAATACACATACAAATACCCCCTATGTTCACATGCGAACATTCCCTATATGCTCATATGTTTGGCACATTAGTCAGACTGTGCCAAATGGCTGATACCAGAGAACAACAGGCTTTATTTATGTAAGGGTATGTTCACACAGCGTCATGCGGTGCGTACCTGCGCGCGACTCAAGACGCCTTGTGTTTAGAAGAATGCGCTGATTCACTTTCATTATCCCCGTATTGACCGGCGGGGAAGACGGCACATAATCATAGATCTCTGTGAGAGCTATGAGTAACGTAATTACAGGACGTATTTCGGGGCACATTGCAGCGCAATTAGGCCCCGAAATACATCCCATGTGAACATAACCTAAACTGTCTAACCCAAGGTTCTCATTCTCACTGAAAATGTCAGCGCTGAATCATCCTGAAAGTAAAATTTAACTGTTTGGCCATAATGACTATAGTTACATTTGGAGTAAAAAGGGAGAAGCTTGGAGGCCTAAGAACACCATCCCAACTGTGAAACACGAGGGTGGCAGCATCATGTTGTGGGGTTTTGCTGCAGAAGGGACCGGTGCACATCACAAAATAGATGGCATCATGAGGAAAGAAAATTATGTGGCAATATTGAAGTAACATCTCAAGACATCAGCCAGGAAGTTAAAGCTTGGACGGAAATGGGGCTTAGAAATGGATAATGACCCGAAGCATACCAAGTTAATGTTTTGGAGTGGCCATCACAAAGCCCTGATCTCAATCCTATTGAAAATTTATGGGCAAAGCTGAAAAGGCAGGTGTGAGCAAGGCGACCTACAGTTCTATCAGTTGTGTCAGGGGGAATGGGCCAAAATTCCTACCAACTATTGTGAGAAGCTTGTGGAAAAATATCCAAAATGTTTGACCCAAGACATACAGTTTAAGGGCAATGCTACCAAATACTAATGAAATGTATGTAAACTTTTGACTTTGCAGTCACAAGTAATAAAAATGCCTTAAAAAGTTCTCTCTCATTATTCTGGCATTTGGCAAATATAAGTAATTGTGGTAATCCTAATTGACCTAGAATATGTAAGGTTTATTCTGATTTCATGTCAAATAGTGAGAAAAACCTGCATATGTGTCTCTTTATATAATGTATGTAAACTTCCGGTTTCAACTTTGTGTGTGTATATATATATACATATCTACTTGCCATCATGACCATCATGGAGATTCACGCGATCTCCAATATTTGCATAGGTCACGCACTCTTTATATCAAACCACAACCCCTACACAAAGGTCAGCCCACTACACCCAACTTTTTAACAGCTCTGTAAGAAAGCTAATTGAGGGATTTGGCATCACTCAGCTTTCTTTGATGTTGGCTAGCTTATTCAGCCTCCATGAGAGCTGTGAGATACAGCTAAATTGTACCTGAAACTGAACCATTTCACTACTTGCAATATTTCCACGATACAGTGACCATATATTTTATTAGAAAACAATTTATACAGACTTTGCATACTGTATACTACCACATACAGTGACTTTATACTGATAGTTACCAGTATACTCAGGCTCTACAGACTGTTCACTACCCTTATTCAGTGATCATATAATAGTAGTTACCAATGTAAATAGCCACTGTAGAATGTATATTACATCCATACAGTGACCATATAGAGGTAGTTACCAGTGTTCCCAGGCTCTGCAGACTGTATTTTACCACCATACAGTGACCATATAGTGGTAGATACCAGTGTACACAGCCTCTGCAGACTGTATATTATCAACGTAATAGCATATACCTGGGCTAATATACAATGCACACTGCCTCGTGTGTATAGTGGTCTGGATATGGCAACTCTCCTAGTGCCGTCTTCAGCAAACATATATCAATCCGACCAAAGTGAATAGTAAAAACTCACGTTTATTCAAGTCTTCATTCAAGTAAAAAACAGTCCGTCAGACATACTTGTATTCCTTTTCAATAATCTGCAACAGCAGTATCCACGAGCAGTGAAGGACTCGATCCAGCTCAATCTCATGCAGCCGCATGTAGCTAGTGAGAGCAGTATGGACAGGGGCCCCCCTGTGAGAGTTTTTACTATTCACTTTGGTCGGATTGATATATGGTTGACTGTATATTATCCCCATACAGTGACCATATAGTGGTAGTTGCCATTGTACACAAGCTCTGCACACTGTGTATTATCCCCATACAGTGACCGTATACTGGTAGATACCAGTTTACACAGGCTCTTCAGATGTGTACGTAATTACAGAGAAGTTATATCTAGGGACTCACCGGAGACATGACTGGAGTTGTTCTCTTTCCCTTTTCTCCCGCATCCTGTCCAGACCACCTCTTTACAAACTGTACATGGATTGATAGGTGGGGAGGTTATGGGTGATAGGTGCAGATGGGGAGGTTATGGGGTGATAGGTGAAGGGAAGTAATAGGTGAAGCTTATGGGGAGTTTATAACGTGATAGGTGGAGGTGAGTGGGCTTTTGGGTGATAGGTTGGGTTTGTATTTTGTGTTGGCACTAGGATGCATAACACAATGGTTTGGAAGAGGCGATAGGAGTACAGACCACAGTTTACTTTGTCGGGCTCATTGGACTATGTTGGACTATGTTTTCATTAGCAGTGCTTTCTGTCACCCCAAGACTGACACTAACCCTGTGTCGCTATTACCCCAGTACCCAAAGCACCAGGGGTACTAGGAAGAGTACCGCCCCTATCCCAGTTATACAATGCGGACACTGATCTGACAGCATCCGGCCTCGAGGATGGCGGGGTAAATATGAGCTTGTTGTGCCCCGCCACTCTCTTCACCGCTGCCAATCTCTGCAGCCACTACCACCAATGTTGGTCACAGGTCCCCTTCATCTGCAGGATGAACAAAAATCGCAATTCTGTGATTTTTTTTATTGCGTTTATCAAGCAGGTTAATTAACAAGACAGATTTATAGAATAGTGTGTTTTTTGTTTTTTTTTCTTTTTTACTTTTTCACATTTCTTTCACTTCTCCCCATAGCGGATTTGTGTCAGTGATCTGAAGATCACTGACACAATAGAGTTCAGTACCTAGCAGAACTACTATGTACTGGTCTCTATAGCAACTGTCAGTCACCGTGCCCCGCTCTGCCCGTAATGCACTGTGGGGCATAGTGACATCACAGACAACCCAGAAGTGTTTATTACACTTCCGGGCTGTCAGGTACACACACAGCAGCAGCGATTACCGCTGCTCTACCAAATGATCGGCACAGCTAAGGGGTTAATCACGTGGCTGGAGCTCACTTCTGCTGTGGGTGATGTGCAGGGCCGCCATCAGAAAATTTGGGGCCCCATACAGCTGGAGTGTCTTCCCCCCCCGACCCTACCCCCTGCTCCTCCCCATCCCCGGCCGTCCCGACAGAGGCCCATCCATCCCCCGTCCCACAACCATCGCCACCCCAGAAAAATAAAAAAAATTGTTTTGGGGGTCACAAGAAAAGAAAATGCCATTGGGCCAGTGTTGTTGGATGCAGTTCTAGCTGGGTTATACAAGGTCCAGCAAATACCTTCACATGTCACCATTATAATGTTACTGGCAATATTGCCAAGCAACAATATATAAATTCTAAATAATACCGCCACCTATCACTACCATATACTGACTGGTCCCACCATAATGTTTTTGACTAAACCAGTATACCAAGACCAATATCACAAAACAACAACAATATACAAGCACCTAATAATATCGGCACATCATCACCACATATCTCCAACATAACAATACTGAATAATACCACCATACTGTTACTGATTAGAAACCATCACACCAAAACCAATATTTCCTCCATACAGTGACCCTATAGTGGTAGATACCAGGTACACATGTGCTTTGCAAACAGTTTACTCACATTTAGGGACTCACAGGCGACATCTTGTCTGATGTATCGTTCACTTTCCCGTTTCTTCTCTATTCGGTCCAGACCTCCATGATGACTTCCTCCGTCCACCACTCATCCCTGTAGAATTTACAACACAAAACCTGAGACTCTTCACTTTTTTTTATCATTTTCCTAACTGAGTGCCCCCTCCCCCCATGTACAAACTCCCCATTTATAATTGCCCAAATGGTATGAATTACCCCCTGGTAATTATGGGGCTCCCCCAGTCGGTATGTAGGAACAACGGGGCCCCTGGGCGGTAGCTTGGCACTCACCGGGCAGTAGCTAGGTAGTAGCTTGGGGAGACATAGGCAGCTTCGGGCCCCCTGGCATTAGCTTAGGTTTCCCATGTAGGTACAATGGGTTCCACCTGTAGCTTAGGCCACCCCTGTAGGTAGAATAGGGCCCTCTGTAGATTAGGGCCCCCTTTTAGGCAGAATAGTCCCCCCTGTAGATTAGGGCCTCATTATAGGCAGAATAGTTCCCCCTATAGATTAGGGCCCCCCTGTAAGCAGAATAGTCCCCCCCCTGTAGGTTAGGGCCCCCCTGTAGGCAGAATAGTCCTCCCCGGTTGATTAGGGCCCCCTTGTAGGCAGAATAGTCACCCTCTGTAGATTAGGATCCCCTGTAGGCAAATAGTTCCACCCCAGTTATTGGGGCCCCCTGTAGATAAATAGTCCCCCCCCATTTTTGGGGCCCCTTGTAGGCATAGTCCCCCCCCCCACAGTCTTTAGGGACCCCTGTAGGCACACAATTCCCCCCTAGTCTTTAGGGCCCCCTGTAGGCATAGTTCCCCCCAGTCATTAGGGCCCCCTGTAGGCAAATAGTTCCCCCCCCCAGTTATTAGGGCCCACTGTAGGCATAGTTCCCCCCCCCCCCAGTTAATAGGGCCCCCTGTAGGCATAATCCCCCCTGCATTTATTAGGGCCCCCTGTAGGCATAGTCCCCACCCCACCCCCAGTTATTAGGGCCCCCTGTAGGCATTGCTAAGATTACTTGAACATGTTATATATATTTCACTGTATTGCCTTGTGAACTCCATTTTCAGCTCACTCTCTGTATGTACAGACTGCTCTTAGTTAGATAGCATTTTCCTCTCCATAGACATCAATAGTTGGGGAGTTTGGTATTGCTGGCTGCATCTTTCCCACACCTAGCAACTGTTATTTGGTGACATTTGCAGGCTCACATAACGCCTAACTCTCATATACATATATTATACAGAGTACTTGGATTTGCTAAATCATACTTAGTGCCCAAAAGTTCAGTTTTTGCAGTTTTGGGGGTTCAGTAATTGTATAACACAATATCTCCAAATCTATGTGTCAAAGGGGCTTTTGGGCCCCCTCAGGATGCAGGGCTCCGTAGCACCTGCTGCCGCTGCACCTCCTGTAGCTACGCCCCAGCTTGCAAGCTGTCCTCATCTTTTCAGTTAACCATTGAAAGGAATGAAGTATTTTAGCCTTTTTTTGTCACTCTTAGAGGCCAAATTTTCTTCACAAAGTTGTTCCACATATCCAGTTTACTGTTATGAATGTAATTACCAGCTTCTCCTCACCTATATAGGTATAAAAATTAACCAGAACATCTTCTCCCATAAACTTTAATGGGGTTTCAAGTTCAAGTTCAAATAGAACTTTGAACCGAACTCACAAAAGCTAAAGGTTCTAATCAAACTAGAACTTTTTAGGCCGTGTTCACACGGCTTATTCAAGCCGTAATTGCACTCGCAATTACGGCTTGAATAAGGGGCGGGGGCGCTGCCCGCCGGCCTCATAGACTTGAATTATCCACGGCGCGTATTGCGCCCGGGTAATGTGCGTGTCACTTTCACCCCGCCCGGCGGATTCGCCGAGCGGGGAGGAGCGACGGAATCCACTGTTCCCTATGAGAACTGTGGATTACCGTAATTACTGCGACGGATTGGAGCCGTACTGCAGCGCAAATCCGGGGCGAAATAAGCCGTGTGAACGGCCCCTTAGGCCGTGTTCACACGGCTTATTCACGGCGGATTTGTGCGCCGTATTGAGCGCACAAATCCGCCGTGAATACGGGGCGGGACGGGGGCGGGGCCGGAGCGCGGCGGGGGCGCCGCTCCCGGCCCCATAGACAATGCATTGTTTACGGCGCGTCCGCGCCATAAATAATGTGCATGTCACTTTCTCCCCGCCCGACGGATTTGCCGAGCGGGGAGGAGGACGGAGGATTCCACTGTTCTCAATGAGAGCAGTGGATTACCGTAATGGCGCCGTATTGAAGCGCAAATCCGGCGCGGAATACGGCGCCAATCCGTCGGCAAATAAGCCGTGTGAACGGGGCCTTACTGTTCGCGCAACATTAGTAATATACAACTGGTCCCATGTAGCAATCGTGCAGGGCCCGCTTGTGAACCTGCATGATGTTCAGGGCGTACCCATATGTCCATTTGCATCACTTCCCACTAGGATGTATGGGTACATTCAGTGTCGGGTAGGGGTTAAAGAACCTCCTGCAGTCAGCTGACTGTGGGAGGTTTGCCACCTGTCCCATGAATGTGGGAAGGCTCCTCTATATGTGGAAGTTTCCTGGGTAATCCAGGAGGGTTGGCAAGTATGATATATATATCAAACACAACATAGGTATAAGACATTTTTTGAAGTATATATTAATATAAGAATATTTGTACCTTGTACTATGATATTATTTGGTAACTATTATATGTGTGTATTTATATGCATACACACACATATATGTTTATTACTGACCTGTAAAGTTGGTGGGTCAGTATCATATATATAGTGTAGACTGGCCGCACAATCAATCTGCACTATATAGGTAATCCTGACCCATAAAGCTGATATATATATATATATATATATATATATATATATATATACATATATATATACTACACTATATACTATATATATATATATATATTTATATATATATATATATATATATTATATATATATATTATATATATATATAATATATATATATGATACTGACCCACCAGTCTTACAGGTCAATATTAAACATATGTGTGTGTGTCTGCATATAAATACACACATATAACAGTTACCAAATAATACCACAGTACAAGGAACAAATATTCTTATATTAAAATATACTTTGAAAAATGTCTTATAGCTATGTTGTGTTTCATATTTATATAAAGATATATTTTCTGGGTGTGGAGGATATATATTTTTACAATTCCTAGCAATGCTACTGATGCTTTTACACTGGTCTGCTGGAAGAGGATAAGCAACATTGGGTGTGGTTTAGTAAGGTTATGGATGTGGCAAAAAACAAACCCAAAAAAATGTCAAGGGGAAGAACTTGGTAGCGAGGTGTAGACCATGCTTTTTTTCCCAATGCACAAAGCTTATGCGTTCGGTAAACAGGACAAATGTAGTTCAACTCGGACTACGTTTGTCCTTTACATTTCTGTGACCCCGTCCCAGCCCCGATGCAGTGTTTGTCAGAATACATTTTTCACAGTATTCCTTTGTATATTATTAACCAGGGATGGGAAACTGTAATGTGAAACTTGATGGAATTTTGAGGTGTAGATAAAGATCAGGCTATTAGATTGTAATTCTTAATCTCGTATTTTATAACTAAGCAGATCTGTATATAGTTGAAGCGGAACATCAGGTAGGCGCTTGTTTATTTAACTACTGAAGCCATAAAGCAGCCTGCATTTCATCTGCATACTGATAACGGAGGCAAAGAAGAGCATTGATTTTATAACCCAGTGTAGCTTAAGTGATTTTCTCAGAAATGATGTCATAGTGCCTAAAAGAAGCAACTTTTACCAACTGTCTGTAAATTTATGGAGATTCCCTAAAAACAGTAATCTTTTGGCCTGTGTTGATGGTGTCTAGAAATGCTTCTCCAGAGCCACACTTTATTTTTCTGTCTACAGCTTTTGGCTTAAAAACAAAAACTAAATTTGGTATGGGAAAAACTAAATTCTATCTGTTTTATGTTTACTGGTAGATCATGTCCTAGACACATGAAAGGGAATACTTCAGTATGTGGAGTTCAACTACATCACCCTTTTACTCAGCAGTTCAGATTAACACAAAAGTGCTAATGGGGAAAGGTGAGAGAATGAGGAGAAGAGAGAGACTAGCTGTTTCCAGACCACTAGCTTATTTAGCACATACGGACAATATTCCGTCTTATTTTGTTTTTCAAAAATCATTTATTTATTGAGAATCCTAAAGTTGGCAACTCCTGTGATCATTACAGTGGATGCCCATGTGCAGATTCTCATTAAATACATTTTCAGAAAAAAAACGACATGGGGTCCCCCATATACCAGCCAGGGAAAAAGCGAAAGCTGCAGCCTGATACAATCAGAATGGGAAGAACCATTGATACTGGTCCCTTCCCATTCTAAAAATACTAGCCTAGAGCTGCTCCAGAAGGGGACCTTCATATTAGAGGGTCTGCTTCTGATGGTTACTGGCTCTTCCCAGCACGCCCCTGGTGCGTTGGGTACAGGGGTAATAGTGACAAAGGGTTAGTGTCAGCCTTGGGCAACAAGAAACACCGCTGGCTGACACCGAGCATCAGCGATAGTAATGAAGAGGCGTCTATCAGACGCCTCCACTACTATCACTGGAATTATATGGAAAAAAAACACACAAATTGCACAAAAAAACTTTTATTTAAATAAACACTCCCCAACACCAGCCCTCTTTATTATTGTTATTATTATTTATTTTAGCGCCATTGATTCCAGGACGCTGTACATTCAGGGGGTTACATAAATAACATAAGTCAAACAAGTACAATAGTGACAATCTGTGACTAACAACAGGTACACAGGGAGAGAGAACCCTGCCCGCGAGGGCTTACAAATAGGGATGAGCAATACTATCATCAAAAGTTGAAATCGGCACGATTTTTACGTTTATCGATGTTTCGCGATGATGCGATAGTTTACTTGAATATCGTAACGATAATTGTTATCACGTTTACAATCGCGCCTTTTTCAGTGCTTCCTGTAATTTTGGCGGCTAGCCAATCAGCGAAGAGCATAGAGCAGGGTGAGCTGGGTGTACGACGTCATGATTGGGCGGTGTATGGATCTCATTGGCTGCAAAAATCACATGACCTCGTTTTATGTATGCGACTCCTGATTTCCTGTTCAGCCTAATTTCTCACTGATCTCACTACAGAGCAACACGTCTCACTCCCTGCCCCAATAGCTGTTGTCACAGCTCAGAGAGACGGTCTTCTTTTATACAGAAAACCATCCTTGTAGTTGTGAAGCTTAGGATATAGTTAGATTAGAGAATTTAAGTTCTGATTTAGTTAGAGAGAGACTTGTAAAGAAATCTAGTGCTGTGTGCAGCCGAGGGGGGTGGTGGAAAGGAGGGTTGATGAGGTGCAGCCTAGTCTCTCCTGTCCTGAACTCACATGGAAATAGCAATTCTTTTTAATACTTTGTGGCCAGCAGACCTCCCAGCTGAGGTGAAATTGTCCCTTTTGTTTTTGCACTTCCATTGGTGTCTGTGCGTCCCAGTTTTTTGCCATTAGCCCCCTTGTACACATATTGGGTTACAGATATTTTATAGTAACTGCCGCCTGTTGTCAGTGGTGCCAAAACCACCATATGTAATCCATATAACTTTTAAATAGTTCTATTTCACTCAGTGTGTCTCATTTTGGCGCAAATCGTGCAGTTGTATGCAAATTGGGTTACAGATATTTTATAGTAATTGGTGCTACTTGTTAGCATTGTAAAACCACCATATCTCATTCATCTAACTTTTCAATAGTTGCATATTGCACTGTGTGCTTGTCAGTTTTTTGTGGTCATGCTGCGGTACAGGACAGGTATAGTCAATGTCCAATTCAACTAAAATGGTGGTTCAAAGACTACTTTCTTCCGGCACTTTGTGATCTGTGGGTCATGCAGGTTTGAGGGTCATGCTGTGGTACAGGACATGGATAGGCAATGTCCACTTCACTAAAATACTGGTTCAAATAATACTTTCTTCCGACACTTTTTAATCTGAGGGTGCATAAGGGCATCTGTGTGGATTTTGGGGTCATGCTGCATTAAAGGACAGGGATAGTCAATGTCAATTTCACTAAAATAGTGGTTCAAATACTTGTTTCTTCTGGCACTTTTTATTCTTAGGGTCCATAAGGGCATCTGTGCAGGTTTTGGGGTCATGCCACTGTAAAACACAGGGATATTCAATGTCCTGTTTACTAAAACAGTCGTTCAAATACTTGTTTCTTCCAGCACTTTTTATTCTGAGGGTCCATAAGGTCATCTGTGCAGGTTTTGGGGTCATGCTGCTGTAATAGACAGGGATAGTCAAGGTCCTGTTTACTAACATAACCAATAGTAAAGGTCTTAATGAAAAAAGCGCATTTCCCACGCTTCAAGGCCATCAAAATGAACAGCGGTTACTGGGTATCCACGTTCCAAATCAAAAGTGAGCAATTTCGTTTCAACCACACAAATTGACAGTAGAATGCAGGAATTTGAGACAGGGCTCATTGACCAACTGGACCCCCTAGTGCCCTGCCAGATGAAACTCCGTGTTCCCGGTTGGGATGTTCTTGCTGCCACCACATATGTGACGAGATGTTGGTCCCTGATGCAAAAAGTGATAGGGGTCTCCTGCCGGTTCCCATGTACCATTTCCAATACCCGTGTCTCATTGTGTGTGCCAGGGGCCCCGGTGCAGCTGCGACCGCGGGCCCTGCTGTGGCGACACCGGCCGCAGGGTTTCGGTTCGTCATTGAACATGTAGCATGTATCCAGTTTACTGTTGTGGATGTTAATTCCAGCTTCTCCTCACCTGTTTGGGTGTAAGAATGAAACTCTTGTTCCTCTTCCATAGACTTTAATGGTCATCGGCGATAATCGACTATCGACATGATAATTGCTGATATCGACTCTCGACTCGATAACGATTGTTGAGACAATCGCTAATTACTACTTACAATCTACAAGGAAGGGAGAAAGAGACAGAAGTTGAGGGGCAGACATGTTTGTGGGGTGTAGTCATAGCGGGAGGGTTGCCTCTTACACATAGAACCTCCGGCAGCTCCTCAGCTGCGGGAGGTTAAGCAACCCATCCGGGGGGCGGGCAGGAGAAGGAGAAGGGCTACCTGCTTATTTGGGGTTTACCACCCAAAAGGGAGGTCAACTTATCTGCCTACCTAATTTTATGGCTACCTACTATATGGCAGGTGTACCTAGCTTCTGTGTGGGGGCACAAAAGAAGACATCACATGTGAGTCGATGGATGGAACTGCATTGTAATCACTGTTTACAGAGCCTGTTATGCAAACTGCTGTCTACCATTATATGGTCACTGTATGGCAGGAATAGTGGTCTTAATATATTAGTTTATATTCAGGAACAGTATGGCGGTATTCAGTTACTATATGTAGTGATGTGTTAATAGCATGGTGGTATTATTTATTTCCTATATTGTGATATTATTGATGATTTTGGTCTTGGTAAACTGTTATGTTTTAATTGTATGATCATTATTTAGAGGTATCATTTAGTGATATTGTCACGGTCTGTGCCATGTTCCTGTCCTTACGCTGCGGCCTCTGCTGCGAACCGCAGTCGTACCTATGTTCCTATCGCAGATCTGGTTCCTGTTGCAGTGTCACTGTGTGCGCTCCTGTAGCCGCTGCTTACTCACCTGTGGTTGCTGTGCGGCTTTGTCTTGCTGGCCATGATGCTCCTCCATCTTGGCTGCTGCCCTATTCCTTGCAGCGCTATAGAGGGCAGCGGCCACATCTTCCCTTCCTTTATTCCCACAGTGTGCAGCGGGGTTGGGCTTCCTCTGCCAATCCCCTTCCTCCTGTGGGTTTATAAGCTTGCTTCTCCTAACACTCCCTGCCTGATCCGGGTTGTGTCATGTTGTCGCGTGGTGTAGTCTGTTGTTCCTGTGTCTTGTCTTCTTGTTTGTGTCCTTGTGGTATCCACTATGTTTGGTTAGTCTCCATGTTGCTTTCCATGTGTCTGTCTGCACCTTTGTCTGTGAGCTTCTTTGCCATGTTTATGCCTTCGTTCCTAGCTTGTTTCTGCTTGTCCCTGTTTCCATGTCTGTGAGTTTCCTTGCCTTGTTCTCTGCCTGTGTTTGTGCCCTGGTCATGCCTTGTTCCGTTGCCTGAGTCCTAGCCTTAGTCTCTGATCTTGTTCTGGGTGTTGTTTCCAGTCAGTCTGTTTTGTACCTGGGCTTCTGTTTAACCTTCTTGTTTGGCATCCGTTTAGTCCTGTCTGTCTGTTTGTTCTGTACGTGCACATATCTACTCCTAGTCTGCTTTCTCTTGTTCCCTTCTCCTGTTTGTGCCGAGCTTTGGCACTTCTGGCCTGTCTGGTCAGCTACCACTGCTGGGGACTGCTCTGAGGTAGCACCTGGTGGCTGTTGGGGTCAGCCAACCTTACCATCAAAGGCTCTGTGAAGATGCACATGCCCAATGGCCACTTAGTTACGCCCCCTCGGAGCAAGCCCGGCAGTGGTCCAGTGTGTCTACTACCCGCTTTACCCGCTCACCCGTTACAGATATCATCAATAGAAAATTGTCTTACAGCTATGGTTAGTGGTGTGGCCTTATGCAGTGTCATGTGCTTGGACTTGCTGAGTCTAGACATGGTGCCCCTGTGTCTATACTCATCATTACCAATAGTTGTTTTTTATTTTCTAGATAGCAGTCATGGCCAGGCTGGATGGACAGACATCAGCTGACCATGGCAACAAGTGTTTATAAGGGTTTACGATGTGACACTTTTTCACTATTTTATTAGTTGAGGACAATTGGTAAATAGCTAAAATACAAATGGTAAGAAATACCTCACCCTTTAACAGCACTGGTATGAACCATTTGGATATGTTTACACATAGCAATTGAGGTATGGTTAAGAAACACACCAGAACTGCACTAAAAACTCCTTTTGAAAAATGCATTTTTTTAACTTTTAGGTTGCAGTTTTTCATTGTGTTTTTTTAATACTTCTTGGTGGCTCATATGATGATCTATGCTGTTTGCAATGCTGTATTCAACTAATTTTACCTAATATTAAGGCTGGGTTCACATGTTGCAGTTTTGACAAGTCTAAAGACATAACAACATGCACATTTTCCAGATAGAATGGTAATGGACACAGGGTTTTGCAGGTAAACAGTAGTTTTAAGCACAATATTGTACAGCTATAAATAGTCGTATAGAAAAGCATGCCATACTGCGGCCACAGCATGTAAACCCTTTTCTTTCTAGTGCAGAAATGCAGAACAACTGCTTCTCTAGATGCGTTCCCTAGACAAATAGTGATGTGCTGATTCGAGTATGGCTGGTTTGGCCAGATATAGCCGGATGATCATGCTTTCAATAACCTACATTTTTCTAGTGTAGTATTCATTCATCGCATATACTTCCTTTCTTTCTGTCTGGAAAATTATTTTTTTGGTCACACAATTTTACCACCTTCAGTAGCAAAATTAGAATTAGGCTGAACCAAATCTGAAACAAAACACTAATCAGAATGTTAAGGATAGGGCAGAAAATGCATTTGTGACTGCAGAAAAAACAATGAGCAGTTAGCAACTATAAAGGTATGTTAACACAGCGTATTGGGTCCATGTGAACATACACTTTTAGATGTGTGTTTGGGTCCGTCTAGAAGGACCCAAACACATCTAACAATGAGCAGTGTGGTTTTACACTGCTCGCAATGTAAAACACGCATCGGCGTTCAGAAGAGTGATCGCCGGTGCGTCTTTAATTGCGTCTTTCGGATCTGTTCTAATAATTGACATGTCAATTCTTGATACGAAAGGCGCAGCAGGAGCTACAGTTAAACCTATAGGGTACGATCCTGCTCCATCCAACACGCATCCAAACACACAGTTGCGTGTTGGATCCGGACGACGCTGCGTTTTTTGGATGCAATTTTCGGATCCAAAATGGATCCAAAAACGCCGTATGAACATACCCTAACATTCACAGGACATAATTCTAAAAACATTAAGGGTATGTTCACACGGCATCTTTGGGGCGCATAGCAGTGCATACTGTATGCACCGCAATAGGCTGGATGATTTAGACGTACTTGCTGGCCAGCGTGTACTTCTAAAATGCTCTGTGCCAGCTCCCATAGACATTCACTTTTCCTGTGACATTGTTTGTCCTGGCGCGTAATACGTGTTGGGAAAACGTCGGGTAAACATAGCTCTCAGTGAGAGCTTTGAATTACCGTATTTGCGGTCCATACTTTGGGCATTTTGCAGCGCAATCACGCTCCAAAATACGGACTGCAAATACGGCATGTCAACATACCCTGAAAACAATACATAAGCCCAATATACCCCACAGGGGTATTATGGTGTTTACACTAATAATAAGCATACCTCCTAGCGTTTTGCATGGTCATTAAGTTCATTGAATGAAATATGCCATTTTTTTCACTTATACTAGTTTTGAGCTTCAGATTCGACCCGAATCCCAGTGCTTTTATTCAGGTTGACCTAAATTTATATTTGCCAATATTCAATAAAAAAATTTCTGTAACCCTAACCCTAAATTGAGATTAGGGTTAGTAGTTTATTTTTACTGGATTTACTGGTTAACTTACTTGATCCCTGGTGCTTCCAGTCACTTCAATATTACTCCAATGCCACAGTAGTGTTACTTATGCAATGTCAGATGGAAATGATATCTGAGCGACAGGACCATGGGATTGGAAGCTCCAGGGTAAATTAATCCAGTAAAAAAAAATAAAAAAAAACCTTACCTAAATGTATGGTTAGGGCTATGGTTCCAGTGAAAATTAGGATTGGATTTAGGGATAGAGTCAGAGTTAAAAACATCCCAAGCCCAAATTTTTTCACAAGGTAGGTTAAACTGGTGTTATGTCAACACTGATCTATACGCTTCAGTCATTTCTCATTTACAAATTAGTACAAAATAATTTGAATATAGACATTTTTACAGTCCAAACTACAATTAGTAGTACATTTCAATTACTATTACGTTATGAAATAATATATAAACTGTAGCCTTATATGCAGTTTGGAACCAGTGATATGTTTTTTTGGGAAACAATATAGTGGGCTTAAGGGTATGTTCATACGGCGTAATTGCAGAGCGCGTTTCGGCGCGTATTTGTTCTTCAATACGCCCGAAATGCGCCCCGCAATTACGGTAATTCATAGCTCTCTATGAGAGCTATGAATTATGTCCATTTCCCCCGGCGTACAGTACTCGCGGCGCTTACGCACCGCTGATAATGGAAGTGAAGCCTAACTCTGTGTTTTAGAAGTATGCGCTAGCCAGTGCGTACTTCTAAAACACCCGGCTTATTGTGGCGCGTACAGTGCGTACCGCAACACGCCATGTTGTATGAAAACTCTGGCAGTAAGACGGTCTTTGTCAACCATAGCAACCAATCAGAGTTAAGATTTCATTTCATATAGTGCTCTGGAAAAATCAAAACTGAGCTCTGGTTGCTATGGCCAACAAAGACAGTCTTACTACTAGACAGTTTTCATACATAGGGCCCAGTAACTTTATTGATGCAAGTTTTTTATCATGTCGAAAAGAGGGGCATTTAAGGAGTAGAAATTTTAATGCAGCAGATCCACAGAATACAATCTGCATTTAAAAATCCCAGCGGATCCGACCAGTTTGAACATACATTGTGGGAACACCATCTTAGGTATTTTGGGACGTATTTTTGTGCATATTTCGGGCGTAATTTCACTGAAATACACTCCAAACAATGTGCACCTCACTTCTCATGGAGCACAAAGTAAAATACATGTTGTCAATCAGACGATGTGTATTTTACGCTAATTTTTTTGCGTGTCTGAAAAGAAATGACATGTCATTTCTTTTCAGGTGTATACGTGCCGTCAAGTACTAAAGTATATGAGACAGTTCTGTGCTTCTGGCTGTTGCGCGTCGTATTCGCTTTGAAATCACATGCTTGCAATAGCATAATTTCAATGCGAAAATGAGCGACATTTACGGTTTATACCTGTTCACACTGTAATACGCCATGTGAACCCGGCCTCAATGTCTGCTGTCTTATGACTGTAAGGGTATGTTCACACGGCATCTTGGATCCGTTTTTTGGCTCTGTTCTGGATCCTAAAAACGCATCCAAAAGCAATACGTAAGATGCGTGTTTGAACTTGTTTTGGCTGCATCAGAAACGTACCCTGTAGTTTTAAATAGGGTGCCTGCTGATTCAAACGAATCAAGAATTGACATGTCCATTCTTTGAACGGATCCGAAAGATGCGTCACAAAGACGCATGTAAACACGCATCGGCGATCACTCGTATGACCACCGATGTGTATTTTACATTGAAAGCAATGTAAATCACACTGCACATTGATAGATGCGTGTTGGATCCAAAAACGGATCCAACACGCCCTATAAACATACTTGCCAACTTTGGAAAGTCAGAGATTTGAAGGCGCGGCGCTGTAAGCGCACCCAAAATTTGCGTGACCATGCCCCCTTGTTGGTGGACCACACCCCTTCAAAAAGCCACACCCACTCCACCTAACTGTGTAACGACTCTGGAAGAAAGCTAAATTAGGGTTTTGGCGTCCAGCTGGGAGATACCGCTAAACTGTGCCTGAACCTAAACCATTACATTACAATCAATATTTCTACCATACAGTGATTATATAGTTATAGTAACCAGTGTACACAGGCCCTACAGTCTGTATATTCCACCATACAGTGACCATATATTGCTAGATACCAGTTGTACACAGGCTCTGCAGACATATATGTAAAGTTACATGCAGGGACTTAGTAGACATCTCTGAAGAGTTGTTCCCTTTTTCTTCTTCTCCATCTGTCCCAGACCACCATGAATGTCTTCTCCCGGCCACAACTGTTCACTGTAGATGTTACAAAACAAACATCTTAGACTCCTCACTTTATCAGCGCTTCTCTACCAATTCCTATCTCTATACAAATGCCCCATCTATAGCATCCAAATGGTAATAATTACCCCCTTGTGCCACAAACAGTAAAAGTACCCCCAAACGGCTATGGGGCTCCCATTTGTGCATCAAGTTTTAGTCTTGTTTTGTATAGCAATATAGGAAGTAGTTAAATTCTCTAAGACAGTATGTAGGAACAATTAAGTAGGTGTATAGCGCCCATTAGGCAGGTAGAGTTATAGGTCCCCCAATAGGTAGGTATCTCGGTCCCCTATTAAGTAAATAGGTAGTTATATAGGCCTCCCAACAAGTAGAAATATAGATCCCTATTATGTAGTTATATAGGACCCTATAGGTAATTTGAACCCTGTAGCCAGTTAGTAGCCCCTTATATCCAGGTTGATGCCCCCTCTAGCCAAGTAGTAGCCCCCTATAGCCAGGTAGATGCCTCCTGTAGCTAATAAAAATAAAATAATAAAAGCTACTCACTTTTCCTTGTTCCCTCCAGCGCGGCCAGGTCCTGGAGCTGAACGGTGTAAGCAGTGTGACGTCAGAGCCTGCCGACCGAGGAGATCCAGCGTCACAGGAGGCGTGAGGAAAGTCGTGCGTCCCACCCCCTGCGACAATGAGCGCTGTACATGCACGGGAGAAGATAGGATGGTAACGATCCCTCCTGCCTTCTCCCTGCAGGAGCAGCTGCACACTTGCTGACTGACTCTGCACGGCCATTGTAAAGTGGCTGTGTAGAGTTAGAGAGTGTCGGGCGGGCGACCGCGGCGCCTCCTCTGGTGAGCGGCGCCTGACTGCCCGTCCATAGGAACGGCCCCGGTGACGCTGGAGCAGTGTCCTAACGCTACTCTGGTGCTGCGTTCATTTAAAGAACCCCCGCTGCCTGCTGGAGGTTTGCTCACCCTTCCGGGGACGGGAGGTGACCCCCATTTGCTGGAACCTCCCACCCAAATCAGTAGGGTTGGCATGTATGCATATAATCATACTCTAAGAATCAGAATAGTAAATTTGAGCACCAGAGCCAGTAGCCAATTGTGCAATTTACAATGTGTCATGATGACTTGTACCTTGATCAGTCCATGTGGAGGCTCTGTATAACGATCTTTATTATTCTACTACTGATTTCTCCGAAGCGACAGGGCAGGAAGCAGATATACACGTGTATTATACACACATTGTAGAAGGCGCTGAGGTCAGCACTTTTCATCTGGCTGCAGTACAATAAGCACACGTGGCATTTACTTGGAGATTATGCAGGATGTGAAAGAAATGAATAATGAAGGATCTGCACTTTCCACTGCAACACAGAGAGCTATTACAGAGCAGCAATTATTTGTTCACTTTAAATGCACTGTTTTCTTTCATACTTCTCCAGTTCTCTTCAGTCCATGTGATGAATATGGTCACTTACAGTCAGATCCATAATCATCTATTACATAAAACAGTTTCAGAAATAAAGTAGAATGTCTCCTGGCAAAAAAAAAAAATTCTAGACCAACATTGTAATTCTGCTTTAGACACTGGTATTGGTGCAACATAAAGTTGTGGCACATGGGTCCTCTGATGTTAGTGTCTGCCCATGTAAGCTATTGTAAGCATCCTGACATCACAAATGTGCTTGAGTCAGGTGAGCGGCTGTGACATCACAGGGTTGTTTCCGTCAGGTTAGCTGTTACTTTATACAGCACGGGGGTTTCCATCAGGTAACTGCAGTGACATCAGGTGGGCTTCAGTTAGGGTATGTTCACACAGCGTTTTCCAATCCGTTTTTCAATCCGAAAAACAGATTGAAAAGCGATGCGTAAAACGTATCCAAACACATACCCAAAGTATGGTGCGTGTTTGGCTGTGTTTTCTGTGCAGCAGCAACACACCCTATACTCCAAAGGGTGTCTGCTGCGTAAAACGGATCAAGAATTGTCAATTCTTTGAACAGATCTGAAAGACCCATCAGAAAGACCCATGTAAAACATTCATCGGCGATCAGACGCCTGAACACTGATTCATGTTTTACATTGAAACTAATGTAAATCACACTGCACATTGTTAGATGCGTGTTTGGATCAGTTTTGGGTCCGAAACACAGATCCAAACACAAATCTTAAAAACGCTGTGTGAACATACTCTTAGGTAAGCTGCCGTGACAACACAATTGGGTTTTGGTCAGGAACCCTACTTTCACAACATGTTAGTTTCAATCAGGAAAGCAGTTGTGATATCAAAAACATACAGTTTTGTTCAAAATAATAGCAGTGTGTTCAAAAACATGAGCTAAGCACAAAATCTTTATAATAGTTTTGATTTCCATGCATTGGGAAAATTGCACACTGTTTTCTTAATCAAAACATGATGAGAAATGTACAGAATTGTTAACTATTTTACAGAAAATAAAAAAAAATCAACAGTGGAATAGAAGTATCTGCATTTGTCTTTACAAACTCAAGATATGTGCTCTTGTTTTTAGGATTTAGCATTCCCGTGAATACTTGGTTGTATAACCACAGTTTTTTAGAACTGCTTCACATCTATGTTGCATAGAGTCAACCAACTTCTGGCACCTGTCGACTGTTATTCCAGCCCTGGATGCTTTGACTACATCCCACAATATATCTGCATTTGTTGGCTTTGCCTCTGAAAACGGCATTTTTGATGTCACTGCACAAGTGTTCTATCGGATTAAGGTCTGGGGACTGGGCTGGTCATTCCATAACCTCAATTTTGTTGGACTGGAACCAAGATTTTGCTCGTTTACTGGTGTGTTTAGGGTCGTTGTCTTGTGGAAACACCCATTTCAAGGGCATTTCCTCCACAGTGTAAGTCAACATGACCTGATATATGCAAACTGGTCCATGATCCCTGGTATGCGGTAAATAGGCCCGACACCACAGTAAGAGGAACATGCCCATCATGATGCTTGCACCACCAGGCTTTAATGTCTTCAGAGTGTACTGTGGTTTGAATTCAGAGTTTGGGGTTCGTCTAACGAACTGTCTGTGGCCCTCGGACCCAAAATGAACCATTTTACTTTCATCAGTCCCCAAAATGTTTCGCCGCTTCTCTTTTGGCCAGATGATGTGTTCTATGGCAAACTGTATCCGCTTCCGCACATGTCTTTTTTGTAACAGTGGGACTTTACGGGGACTTCTTGCTAATACATTAGCTTCACACAGGCGTCTTCTAACTGTTACAGTACTCACAGGTAACTGCAGATTGTCTTTGATGATCCTGGAGCTGATCATTGGCTGAACCTTTGCCATTCTGGCTATTGTTTGATCCATTCGAATCGTTGTCTTCCGTTTTCCTCCATGTCCCTCTGGTTTTGCTTTCCATTTTAAAGCTTTGGAGATCATTGTAGCTGAACAGCCTATCATTGTCTGCACTTCTTTAAAAGTTTGACCCTCTCAAATCAACTGTTTAATCAAAGTGCGCTATTCTTCGGAACAATGTCTCGACTGACCCATATTTCTCAGGCTTTCAAGGAGAAATGGATGTACAACATGCGCCGTGTTCACCCTTAAAGGGATTGTCTCACTACAAGAATTGCTTTTTATGTTTAAGATCTTGCAAAAACAAGTCAGTTTGTAATATATGTCCATCAACAGTGTCATACCTATTTTGAGATATCCCCTCTTGTATGTGCTGCATCAGCTCCTCAGGTCACTATAGCTACAGACCTGTTTGATCTATCCTGATAGGCTGCCAGCGCTGGTCGCTATAGCTACAGACCTGGCTTCTACTGCAGCCTAGTATAAGCCAGTAATTCAAAATGAAACCAAGCAAACAGGACTGAGATGAGATGAATCAGTGTAGTGAGACAACCCCTTTAAATTAGGACCTTTTGATTGACACCTGTTTCTTCACAGAATGATTGACCTCACTAATTGAACGCCCCAATGCTATTATTTTAAACACATCCACTTCAAATAATTATTCAAATACACAGATTAAAACGCATGCAGACCATGAATGTGGAGTCTGTTGGTTTTCTAAAAATCTACTGCACCAACTGGTAAATTGTTTGACATGTGGTAATATCATTTACAACAAAAACAGTGATTCATCTGGTTAGTCATATTGGACTGCTATTATTTTGAACACTGCTGTATATAGGGGGTTTATTATATTTAATTAATTCATTTTAGTCAGAAGAGCTGCAGTGACCTGTGACATCAAAAGTGAGTCAGGGCTTGTCCCCACGACAAGGGTTATTGGTCGGTTTTTTAGACGGTTTGTGGTTTTACAAACTGTCTGAAAACCGACAAGCAACGCTTCCCCATAGACTTAATATAATAAAAAAATCTGTTCAGCAGTCCCCACTGGACATTTTTTTACACCGCTGGGGGTCCAAAAAACTTAGAACATGTTCATTCTTCAGCCCGGTTTTTGGGCAGAACAGAACATGCGAGTGTGAAGGGGGAAGGCTTGAATCTACAAACCGCGGACAAAATATATACACTAGTGCAATATTTATGGAGGAAAAGTGGCCAAACAATCACAAGTTGACAAGGTTCGGTCGGTTTTAGCCTAAAGCTGTATGGCAGCTAAACCACTTTATACAGCTGAGTACTTTTTTTTTTTACTGGCTGATGGTCCACTGAAACCATCAAGGCACAAGCTGCAATTAAAAAATCTCCCTGAAGGCCACTTCCAAAAGTTGGCAAGCATGCCATACAGTGACCATATAGTGGTAGATGCCAGTCTGCACAGGCTCTGTAGAATGTATATTACCTCTGTACAGTGCCATATAGTGGTAGATACCTGTGTACACAGGCTATGTAGACTGTATATTACCGCCATACAGTGACCATATAGTGGTAGCTACCAGTGTACACAGGAGCTCTGCAGGACTGTACATTACTGCAGACATTTAAGTGATTACAGTCCACTTACATCTAGGGACTCACCAAAGACATCTTGACTGGAATTTTTCTTTTTCCCTTTTTTTCTCCATCCTGTCCAGACCACCATGATGACTTCTCTCAGCCTTGACTCGTCCCTGCAAAATTTTCAGCACTTTCTTACCTGTGGCCACCTTTGTACTAACTCCACATGAGGTGATAGATGGGGAGGTTATGGAGTGATAGGTGGAATGGAGTGATAGGTGGAGATAAAAGAACTATAGGGTATTAGGTGAGAAGGTTATGTGGGGTTGTATTTTGTGTTGGCACTAGGATACATAACACAGTGGTGGGGAGTGCTGGGAAAGAGGATTATGGACCACAATTTACATTGGGTGGCATAGGACAATCGACCTGGAGATTAGCAGCTGTCTGTACCCCCCAGAATCATATTGTGCAGGTTGAACTCCATACTGTGGAGCCCCAGATCAGCCGCAGGCATGCTCTTCAGGGGGTGCAGGAGATGGAATTTAGTACTGTCAGGTTTTCTTTAATGTTTATATTTTCATACCGATTTCCGCTTTGGACTATGTCAGACTTATTGCATTATGTCAGACCAACGTTGGACTGATTTCTTTAATAAAATGGAAAAAGAGGGCTGATGTCGGGGAGTGTTTATTTCAATAAAAAGGTTTTTTGTGCAATTTGTGTCTGTTATTTTTCCATTTAAGTCCAGTGTTCGGAAGGGTATCTAACAGACGCCTCCATGACTATCGCTCGGGTTGGGCTTGGCGTCAGCCAGCAGTAGTTTTTGTCACCCCAAGACAAGACTGCCTTGTCACTATTACCCCAGTACCAGGAGTACTGGGAACAGCCGGGTAACCAACAGAAGCTGACCCTCTGATGTGATGGTCCGCTTCTGGGGCAGTTGTGGGCTGGTATTTTTATAGTGTGAAGGGACCATTTGTTAACCCCTTAAGCCGAACGCCTGAAAAGTAGTTAATGACCAGAACATTTTTTTAGTTTTGGCCTCCTTGCGTTTAAACAGTTGTAACTTTTTTATTTTTTCAATGACGCAGCTGTATGAGGCCTCGTTTTATTCGAGACAAGTTGTACTTTATGGGGGAATAGTTTAATTACACTTATAAATAATTGCAGTATTTTTTTTTTATTTAAAAAAAAAAAAAAAGTAGTTTTTTTAATTTTTTTTTTTTTACACCATTCACATTTCACACTTAATAACTTGTTAGATTAATTCTACAGGTTATTACGGTTGTATGAATACCAAATATGTGTAGGTTTTTTTGTGCTGTAATTTATGTACAATTATTTTTTTATTAAATATTATATTTATTTTTTATTCTTTTTTTACACTTTTTATGGGTTTTTTTGTACTTTTTTTTTTACTCCCCTGAAGGGAGAACTGTTTAAAAAAAAATTTAATTTTTTTTTACACTTAGTAATGTATTAGCATATTCATATATGCTTATACATACTAATCCGTGTCAGTTGACACAGGCAGTGATTAGGACAGCACACAGTGCGTCCTAATCACTGGTTCATACCGACAGCGCTGGGGCCACGCTAGGTCCCCAGAGCTGACTGTGCAGCCGGTCCCTGAGCTCTGTCGGGTCACCGGGCGTTCTGATCACCCGACAGAGCAGGGGAACCCTTTGATTGCGCTGCAGTAACGCACCGCCGCAATCAAAGGGTTAAAGCATCGGGTTGCGGAGGTTTCCGCCGCTGCCCGATGCCTGCAGGAGATGCTCTGGGAGCGGGGCTGTGTAGCACAGCCCCGATCCCAGTGCAATTGCGGCGCCGCAAACCCCGATGTCTGCAGCGACATCAAAATACGTCGCTGCAGACAAACGACCTGAAATGCCCGCCGGCAAAAGACGGTGGGCGGTCGTTAAGGGGTTAATTCCCATTCCAATAGTATCAGGCTGCAGCTGTTGGTTTTACCTTGACTAGTTAAGGAAAATGGGGAAACCCCACATAATTAATTTGCCATTTGCCATAGCCAGCCAAGGTGCCTTCCCATTCTAAAAATATCAGCCTACAGCTGCTCCAGAAGTGGACCGTCACATTAGAGGGTCCGCTTTTGACGGTTACCGGCTATTTCCAGTACCCCTGGTGTGTTGGGTACTGGGGTAATATTGACATGGGGTTAGGGTTAGTCTTGGTGTGATAAAAACCACTGCTGACTGACACCAAGCCCGAGCGATATTAATGAAAAGGTGTCTGACGTCACTGGAATACATGGCAAAAAAAATGGACACAGCATTTTTTCATATTTATATAAACATTCCTCGACATCAGCCCTCTTTCACCATTTTATTAAATAAATAGATCCAAGGTTGATCTGACATAGTCCACCGAATCCGAAGTAGTCCAAATGGGAACCTGTAAATAAACAGAAACATTACACAAATGCACATACTTAGGGCGGATACCGTGTCCAGCATCCAGGAAAGCTGTGTGGAGGATGCCTGTCACTCAGCCTTCCTGAACACTGGATATTCTATCACGCAAGCAGAAAAGCTGGGTGAATCCGTAACACACACTCGTGCAATCCAGTTTTCATTTCATATGAAAGCTGAATGCCACTTGTGGGAGATTAAAGGGGTTGTCTCGCTACAAAGAATAGCTTTCAAATTGTAGGGAACACAAAATAAAGACATTTTCCAAATATATTGCTTTGTTCATCTGTTTTTGTTAAGTTGACACAAGTGAATTAATCACCTTCCCTGGCTATTTCAGTTCCCTCAGTAACCGACCTGTAAACATCTCTCCCCCCTGCTGTTTGTTCTATGTCACAGGTGTCAAACTGCGGCCCTCCAGCTGTTGGGAAACCACAACTCCCATCATGCCCACTGTTATAGATTATACAAATGCATGATGGGAGTTGTAGTTTCCCAACAGCTGGAGGGCCGCAGTTTGACACCCCTGTTCTATGTGATAGCAGTGAGTGATGTCATCACACAGGTCGTGGCAGCCTCTGTGCTGAGCAGCAGTAAAAAGCTTGATTTATCTAAAGTAAACCGCTCTAATTAGGGCTTTTGTTTAAGGGATCAGATAAAAAGTCCTGCTAGCAGTTTCTGAGAAGCTTCTGAGCTAATCTGAACTAATTAGCAACTGAAAGCACAGGGTTGAATACACCAGGGAGCTGTATGCAAATCACAGTCAGTCTGAACCAGGAAGTGACAGAGTATTTCATTCATGCATCCTATGAAACTCTGTAGGGAGACAATTCCTTTAAGGAATCACCCATTTTTTCTTGGTGCTTGATAGTCTATTCAGCATCCAGGAGAGTTGGATGATGTCCCATCCCCTACACATGAGACACAGTTTTCCCATCTTAGAAAAGCTGGCTCTTGCCTATGGGTTATAGGCATCACCCAGCTTTTCTAAGATAGGAAAACTACCCCCCACTCTAATCCCCCTCCCACACTTCCCCCACTCAATTCCCCCTCCTACACTTTACCCCCACTCTAATTCCCCTTCCAAACCCCCCCCCTCACCCACTCTACCCCATCAATCCCCCTACCAAAACTTTTCCCCTCACTCCCCCACTCAAACCCCCCTCCCAAAAAACCCCAAATTTCCTAATCCTTTTTCCACACTCCCCACCAACCTCCCCCCCTCACTTTAGCTCTCCTCTTCCCAGGCACATATACTCATCTGTCTTATTGCAGAGCTGCCGCTGTCAGCAGAGCAGTCTGGGTACTTGGCGATTGGCGGAGTCTCGGGAGATGGAGCTTTGCAGCCCGACCCCCTCTGCCCGGAAATGTACTGTGGACACTGCTGTGAAAGCTCCTCCCGGCCCTGTCAGCAACTGGGCAGGGGTGGGGAAGGGGGCATTGTGGGCCACGCAGCTCAAGGTAGCAGCCGCTGCCACCAATGTTGGAGAAGCCACACCACCACCCCCCCCACCTCTCTCCCCCCATCTCGGGCCACCCCAAGCTTGCGAGTAAGACGACATGGGCCGGCAAGATTGTAGGGGGGAGAGTAGTATAATCTTTATTTTTCCCCCAGCACTCAGTGGCATCAAGCAGCGTCTCTGATAACCTCCCTTTAATCGTTTGTTTTTTTAAAACCTCCCTAGCCGCTGAATCCGGTCTGCCAACTGCCCCCGGGAGTGCGGGATTTATCCCCCTTTTTTGCATAGCCCCCGGGGCCGCCCAGGAGCGTTGGCAAGCATGGTCTATGGGTGGTCAGCAAGTGGTTAACTAAAGGTATTTGTGTTTGCAGCAGCTCATACTATACCCCGAGTGTCACACATTTGCTTTTATCTCTGTCCTTTGTTGCTTTACTCAAAGGGTATGTTCAGTGAAACCGCTGTGAAAAGTCCACAATGAGTCTTCTGCAGTAACTGGCAAAATATTTCTTATGAAGAGATCTTCACTTGTTTACGCTTTCCCTCATTTCGGTCCTTTTTAACTTTTGTAGTTCAAATACATTTAAAGGGGTTTTTTATCATAAGCAAAAATAGACCAAGCATAGTCTTCATATGACAATATTTTGTCAGTTTTATGCCAATATATATTGTATTTGAAGGACAAAAAAAACACATCCCTCAAATAAATTGTATAAAATTATAAAACATACATATCATGGAGGATTGAAAAAAGATTCCAGGGGAAACATGTGAGCACTATGACTCCATGTCCAAAAATTTTTAAAAAAGCGGAAAAAAATGGTAGCACCAAAATATTGCACTTTGGCCCAAATTTTGTTCTTTTTCACTTAAGTGTACCACTTTTGTTGCCAGGGGTTTAGACATTAATGTTTTTATGTCGATTTTTTTAGGAAACACCAAATTTACACTGTTAACAAGCTGTACATTACTACTTTCAATGTTTCAAAGTGAAATGTCTTCAGGTTGTCCCATGAAAAGATATAATTCAATATTTACAAAAATTAGGGTGTACTCATTTTTGGGGAATATTTAAAATTTCCATGACTACAGATTATTCATGTATATTCTAGTAACTAGAAATTGTTTGTGTATTCCACTGATCAATTGTTTTTATTCAGGTACAAAATAGAGATAGAGCAACATAAAATGTTTAAATTTCCCAATCAACTTTGAACATATTGGTTCGGTTCGAGCTAACCAAACCCATTAAAGTAAAGGGGGAAAGATTTTGGGGTTAATTTTTATCCTAATAGGGAGAAACTAAAATTACCACCGGGGCCCCGTAGCAGCCGCTACAGGGGCCCTGCACCTGGGGAGACCCCCAAAATCAAGTTTTGAGGGCTAAAAAGGGGGGAAAAGAAAGGTGTTTGCGTGCAATAAAGGTCAAAACAGGTGTATTTTCAAAATAAAATCACCGAAGACTTATAAATCTGCTTTTTGGGCAGAGTGGAAAAAATTTTGTAGAACACGGGCCGGGAACTACAGACAGAATGCAGCATATTTTAAAAAGGTATTTCACATTGCAAGAAGATACACATTAAACTAGTCAGTGAAAATCGGCAACCGGGCAACAAAATCGCAAGATCCATGCTTGATTCATTTAATAAATTCAAACGATCCACAATGTCAGGGGAAAGATGGTTTACTTGTCAGCATTCCCCCCGGCAGCTGTACTGAATGTGCTTCCAGATTACACTGGCTGCGGGCAGGGGTAAAATTCTTGGTGTTCGAGCAACTCAGGCCCCTCATCCATTTGGGCACCCAAAGTTTAATAGGGCCAGACTAAATCCAAAAACATCAGTGTTGAGCCGCAGGATCATGACCCTGGCTTTAAAATGGTGTCTGGTGTCGAAGCGCCCTGCCTTGCAGGCTTGGTGAGGGTAAAAATCGATTTAAGAGTCACCATGAGATTCTACCACACTGCCGCTGCGATTTGCCATTCTACGGCTACTTTTCCGACTTTTTTCCACCGTGACATTGAATGTTAAGACGGGAAAAAATTCTTGAGTTGGTAATGACACTGTCCAAAACCCTGCATTCTACTGCAACTTTTGTGGGTGGGAATTTAAAATTCTCACTTTGTCTTGTAACTGGGTCAAGGGGGGTGGCCACCCAGTACGCGTTCATTTTTATTCCTTGATGCGTAATCTGTTGCAGGGAATGACATCCAAACACTTAGTGTAATGCTGCCGGGATCTCCCCAAACCTCAAGTCAAGGGAACTAACCGGTCTTCCACCCCTCCTGTAATTGGCCAAACCCCTTACCATGAAGGGAACAGTACCCGTGGTTCCACCCCGCCCCTCACCCGACCACACCAGAGCCCCGGGTAGCCTCAGCCTCACTCGTGTCTGAACTGCCGTCCGCACCCGCCCCCCGACCGAACACGACTAAAGAAGACCTACCAAATTTTGAAAAAAGTCGGGCCTTCTACAACCTCCAGCGAGTAAGGGTCTGTGTCCCACCCCTCCCCATCACTGCTGTAAACTCTTCCGCATAGTGCCCCAACGCTTGTTCCAGTTTAAAAAAAACCACAATGGTCATGCGACAAGGCATCGCCCGACTGACCATTTTGTGGCCTCTTCAAAACTCCCAAAAAGTTGCAGAGATCCTTCACCGTCCCAATCTATGGGTCAATACCCCGAGGGTCCACACCATGAAAAAAGGGCCCTTAAAAATTTCATACGATAAAAGGGATTACGTTTGCCCACAAACGCTGGAGCATTGGAGGGGGGAATTCCAGCGTGTTTTCCACAACACATATTAGACGGTGGGACGGGGAGCCCAATCACACTGCATTTTTCGCCCAAACGGCCAAAGCAGGGTGCAAACCCAGGATTGGGGGCTGTACCCCCCGAACCTTCATCAGAGTCAATCAAACCGGGGACAATTGAGAAATTTCTGCAAACCAGGTTCATGCTGTGCCCGGCAAGGGATGTGCGAACAAATGATCTTAAGGCACAAGGGGATTTTTCGCGTTGCAATACTGCCTTTCCTGGCCCGGGTTTTTTAACACCCCCACTGGGTCGGTCTAGTGTGCAAGCTTCCACACTCTTGACCTGTTGTTGATGTCCCCAAGACAAATTAATTTGAGACAACCCGGTTTCTCTTTCACATGTGCACCCCGAGGTTGGTATCGGACTTGCACCAACCCAGCATTTTAAATGTCGGCCGGACCCATCACCAGAGGCCGGGCCCCCACCAAACTCACCCAGTGAGATCAAAGAATGTAACGCCCCTTTCCCCTGCTTTCTACCCATGGCGTATAAATGGGCTTTGGTAACACAGAGCAGCAACCATGGAACTTTTCCTGCAACATGGGGGGGGCCAGGGGGAAAGCTTTTTCTGGCGAAGAAAAGGCTCCGGCCTCTGAAAAGCGGGGATCCCCGGGGCCCTACGGGGGGGGACTTATCTGTTTCCACCCGGGGGAAAGGCAATATTTTCCAAGGGCCCAAAAGCCTGGCAAGCCGACTTTCAGGCTTTTTGGGGAAAGTTTTTCTTCCTTCCACAACGGACCAGAAGGCTGGCTGCGGACTGGGGGCTGTACGGCTGCAGGCAACTGGGGGGAAGGGGTAGGGGGTTTGCTGGAGGTTTGGAATCGGGTGACAAAGAAGTTAGACAATGAATACTTACTGCCCTATCTCACAACCAACCGGACCATTTGATCTTATTTGGAAACCATGGGCGTTTTTCGTATCCTTCATGACTTGTAGTTCTCTACTTTTTGGGAAATTGGATTTTTCAAATCAAATGTTGGGGGGCTTTTTTCGTCCTTTGTGTTTTCTTGGGCTTTCCCCCCCCCCCTGTCTGTTGGGTTTTTCTTCCTGTCTTGCAGGTAACTCTGTCACTTTTTGCCGTCTCTGGTCTGTTTCTCACTGGGTCCAGCAAAGGGGGCTATTGATTTTTAGACAGGAAATTTTTCATTTAACCCATTGAGTTTACTTGTTCATGCTGCACTTTGTTTTTACTACTTTTATTTCAAAATCTTTTGATAGTTATCTTATGGCTTTGTTGAATGTATTTTTGTATTGAAAACCTTAATAAAAATTTAGTTATTAAAAAAAAAAAAAAAAAAAAAAAAAGGAATGGGCCGACAGTATTTGGGACTGGGGATGGTGCTTGCGCATGCTGCTCCTGCACATCGACAGCAGAGGACCGCTTGGGCTTGGAAATGGTGGAGGAGGAGGAGGCAGAAGATGTCAGGGTGGTTGGAAGTAAAGTTGGTGGAACCAGTGTAAAAATTCAATAAACTTTAATATATCTTCTTAAAAACCTGCACTGACATTAATCCGTACCATACAGTATGTCAGAACATTATAGATAATAAATTACTGGATACTTAGTCTTTAGTTGCAGCCATCCATGCCGTTCAAAGCATCAGTCCTTTCGTTCGCTCCCACACGGAAGTCAGAGACGCCGACCTCCACAGCGGAGAAAGATGCACAGCAAGTGCGACATTTCAGGGAATGCTCCTCCCCTTCCTCAAGCATAAGGCCGTGTTCACACGGCTTATTCCCGACGGATTTGTGCGCAGTATTGAGCGCACAAATCCGCCGGTGAATAAGGGACGGGCGGGGGGGGCCCGAGGGGCAGCGGGGGCGCCGCTCCCGGGCCCCATAGACAATGCATTGTTTTACGGCGCTTCCGCCCGTAAAAAAATGTGCATGTCACTTTCTCCCCCCGCGGCGGATTTTGCCGAGCGGGAGGAGCGACGGATTCCACTGTTCTCTATGAGAGCAGTGGATTACCGTAATGACTCCGACGGATTGGCGCCGTATTGAACGCAAATCCGGGGCGGAATACGGGGCCAATCCGTCGGCAAATAACCGTGTGGAACGAGGCCTAAAGCGTCATATGAGTTTAAAAACCACCTTCCTTAAAAAGGTAAGTAGAAGGTAAGTAAAAACAATTAACCCTATCACCTCCAACACAATCTCAAAACCTATTACAAAAACATCCTAAGATTAAAACATTCATTCAGTCCTCTCGGGGCAAGTGATTCTAACGTGGCAATCCAATAGGCTTATCTCTTAAGTAAACGATTCTTTGCAAGCGATTTCTCATTAGCCCAAATTTTTTCTAAAACGCACCAGCGTAATTCACATATATCATGCCGCGCCTCTACAAAGTGTCTAGCTACAGTGGTCTTACCATAAGATTTTTCCACATTCTTTTTAAAATCCTTGGTTACAATTTCTTGTCTTTTGGCTAGTCTAATGGCAGCTTTGTGTTCATTAATTCATATCTTGACAGGCCTTGTAGTCTGCCCAACATATCAAAACCGCAAGGACATCTCAACATATAAATCACCCAATCACTATCACAAGTGTGAAACCCTCGGATTTTAATCGTATGGCCTTTAGAAGGGTGACATATGGACTCACCTTTTATAATATTTGCACAATTTTGGCATCTCAGGCACGCAAATGTGCCTGCCCATGTACTTTTAAACAAAGTTTGTTTTCTGGACATTTGAGTTTTTTTTTTTTGTTTTTTTTTTATATCTGAAGAGGTTAATTGCTGGCCCAATGTTCTCCCTTTACGGTAAATCCACCGCGGGGGATCTCTAAAAAGATGGCCATACTTATCACTACTTGTGATAGCGTTGTGGATTTAAAAATTTTTGATGTCCTTGCGTTTTGATATGTTTGGGGGGGACTACAACCCGTCAAGATACGAATTAAAAAAAAACAAAAGCGCCATTAGACACCAAAAAACAAAAAAAATAACCAAGGGGTTTTAAAAATAAGGGAAAAATCTTTGGGGGAAACCACTGTACTAGACACTTTGTAAGGGGCGGGATGATAATGTAATTCCCCCGGGTGCTTTAGAAAAAAGGGGGATGAAAATCGCTTCAAAGAACGTTTACTTAAAGGGGGTGTCCAATTTTTTTTTTTTTCAGTAAATGTGGTGGTTTTTCTATCACTTTTTATCCCTTTTGCTGTAATTTTGATTGTGAGTCGTAAAAGAGATTTTGTTTCCTGTGGTAGAGCCCTTCCCCCCTCAAAACCCCTCCTCTGTGAGTTGCATACACTCGGGAAGCTGCAAAAAGATTACTGCGGAAAAGGATGGTTAAACTTCAGTGAAGCCCCCCCTGTGACTCAGCATGCTCTATTGTCTGCAGGGAGCAGAAAACCCAAGATTGTGGAGTCCAACAAGCAGTACTGAAGGGCCCCCCCCTTTGCTCCCCGGGGGCTCCCCAGAGAAGGGGCGAAGGTGTCGACGTGTCCTCTTTCCCAAATAAAGTGATCTGCTTTTGTCACTAACGTTTTTTGCACAACAAGTTTTTTTGAAATTTTTGTTCTCTCGCTTTGACGAAAAAAATGCTTTTTTAAACATTTTGGCGCAAAATATTTTTTACTTTTTTTTGCGCAAAATCCCTTTTATTTACAATTTTGAACAAAAAAATTTTCTCGCTTCTAAACCCCAAAAAAAAAAAAAAAAAAACCTTATCTTTTGGTTTTTGGGTGCAAAAAATTTCTCTCGCTTCTGATGCTAGAAAATTCGTTTCTTTACAGACTTGCGCTAAACTCCTTCCTGTGATTTTCCCGCTAAGCTCCGTTCACCGGGGATTTTGCCGCTAACCCCCCGTTTCCCCGCAAACCCCCGGGTTTTCCCTTTTTTCATACCCAAAAACCTTTTTTCTGAAATTTTTGGTTTTCCGCTAAAAAACCCCTTTTTTTTCCGCTTTTTGTGGATTTTGACGCAAAAAACCCCTTCTGTCAGCTCAACACGTATCTAACAATACAGTGTTTTTTACATTGCTTTTAATAAAACAGTATCGTGTTCAGACATGATCTCTGATGCGTTTCATTGCTTTTGACCCATCTTTCAGACCCTTTTCCACGAATTGACTTTGATTCTTGATCCAAAAAACGCAGCGGGAGCCCTATTTAAACAAAGGGGAGTGAACCCGCACCCAAACAACACCCAAAAAAACTAGAGCTCATTTAACCCAAAACAGGTTTTTTTAATCAAAAATGTCTGAAAACCCTCCTTTTGTAGCGGTCAACCCAATGGCTTGTTTTTTGCAGACATTAAAAACCCGGCTTGAAGACAAAAAAAAGTTCAAAAAACGGGCCCTTTTTTTCAACAGCTTTTTACCCCGGGGGAAAAAAATCATTTTCTGAAGTTTTTTGGATTTGGGTTTTCAGGTGTTTTTTTTCCCTGCAGGAAACAGCCTAATGTTCAATTTTGGAAATAACTAATTAGTTTCTTGGGGTCTATGGACCTTGGGCCCCTTGTGAATAAACCCTTACAGGGATGCAACATATATGTGGCTTCCCTTTGCATATCCCCAGGAAATGAGTAAGGGGTGCACACGGCTCTTTGGATTGGGGCGATCCAAAAAGTTATCCAAAAATCAGCGTCTTTCGGATGCAAAGGGGAGGAGTGTTTGGTCCCCGGGGGGATGGTCTTTTGGGCCAAAATTGATATGTCACTTCATGGAACGGCCGAAAGAGCGTAGACGCACATCAGAGAACACTTGTGGAACGCCGATGCGGTTTTTCTAAAACCCGCAAAGTATAATCACAGTATTTATTGAAAAAGTGCTTTGGTCCGTCTGGGGACTGACGACGGACCCAAACACATATCCAAAACTTATGTAAACGGATCAACGCCAAATAAAAAGACCCTAAATGTAATCACAATCTCACTTGGTTTTCCTTTTTCAGTTATGGGTAAAATAGCAGCTTTGTATGGTTTTCCTCATCCCCCAGCAAAATGGAGCTACAATCCACCTCCCCCCCCTTATGCACAAGGGGGAGGGTGAGGCTTGTGAGGGCCCCAGACCAGCCCCATTTACAGCAAGACGTAATTCATGATCTTTGAAGAGGAAAATCTTTTTTTTTTTGGATTGCCCCCTGGTGGCTAAGAGTAGAAAAACCCGAAAATTAATTGCATTTTTTTTTTTTAGCCCCAATTGAAGAAATAAAAAAAATGCAAAAATTTAAACAAAAATTAACCCCCTTTTCATCAAAAAAAAAAAAAAAAAAATTGATGACGATTCCCTTTTTGAAGAAGTTATTTGGATTGCCCCCATTAAATCCCTTGCCCCGGGATTGAATGAATTTTTTAATTTAGGATGTTTTGTAAAGGGTTTTGAATTGTGTTGGGGATAAGGAATTGTTTTTTTTACTTACCTTTTTAAGGGTGTCTCTTGACGCTTAATTTGAGGAAGGAGAGGGGGCATCCCCAAAACGTCGCACTTGCTGTGCACTTCTCCCTGGGATTTGGGGTTGACTCCCGTGTGGGGGAGCGAACGAAAAAGGGGTGGCTTGAACCATGGATGACCACAACAAAACTCTAAACCTTTTTTTATTATCTATAATGTTCCGCATCTGTAGGACGGTTTTAAAGTCATGAAATTTTTTTAAAAGGGGAAATATTAAAGTTAGAATTTTTACACTGGTTCCACCAACTTTATTTGCATGATGCTGGCAAGGATGGAGAACCTGCTATTGTGAACCGTTCTGGATCTCAGTTAAATATATAGCCAAAGTTATGGGCTGATTATAATTGTTTGATCACGGTGGTTGGAAACCCAAGACCTGGGTGGCCTTTTTTCTCCAAGTGACTCTTCCACACCAATCCATGCTTTCCATATATGTGCCTGTTCATTCTTGTGGTGCCTAAACTCTTTTCATTCTTTGCTCTACTGACGCATTGCCGGCAAATCCTGCATATGACGTCGGTCGGTGAATCTGAGGCTTGATCGAAAAAGGCCCAGACTTCACAGGTCCCTGGACTGCTTCGACTGGGAAAACCTAGTACCGGTGTTCTCGCTGCCACCACTGACCACCACTTAGTAATGTCAGCGAACTTGTGTGACCACCCTCTCCCTTTATGAGGCTGGACCTGCACTGACACTACCCTATCATACTCCTCCTCCACTGATGATGCACTGATTGGATGGCTGCCAAAAGTGCAGAAAGCAGCTAAAAATGAAACTGAAAATGGCCTGTCGAACACGAACGAACAATAAAATGTTCGGTGTGGGTTCGAAACAAATCGAGATGTTCGACTCTACCTTAACTTTTCTCGAACGGTTCAACACTAGTTATAAATTCGAGACAGAAACCCCCAAGCTTGATTTATGGAGGGCAGGGGGTAAAAGTTATCTCCAAGTGTGACTCTTGACATAGAGCCTAGAGTTTTATGTACTTCAAAGGATGGATAATAAGGGTCTTTTCATCCACCCTTGACATCCTCCAACAGCATTAAAATGGGTCAATTAAGGGACAAACAATTAGGTAATCCTTTTCTTTCCCCCTTATCACCTATCCAGCCAGTCAGGGACAACAACTGACACTAATGAACTGATGGGCAGCACTGAAATCTAAACTGAGGGTCATACTATGTAAAAATATGGTTAGAACAGAAAAAAATTGTTCACAGCATTCTCAAATTTCTTCCTTGCCTCAGGAAAGAGGTATAACTGTTATAGTATATATGTACATCATTCTACCTATGGACCTGCGCAAGGATGCATTTTTTTGTGGGCTGAAGTGTATGTGCTATTTTGGTGCACCAAGAAACAGTCATGGGAACCTACCCTAAAACAGAAAAACTAACCCTTTAGAGTTCTGTAGCCTTCTGCCCTGTTTATACCCCTTTAACCACACTGTCTTTCTAATGGGCACAGCTAAGAATAGCAGAGCTGATATATCACTCACTACTGTAGAACCATCCACCCCCTAAGCCGGAAGTGGGAGCCTGAAGCTGGTAGTAAAGAGCAGGCCCTGTGAAACAGCATGGAGACATTAAAATGGTGTTCTCACCATTTTTGTGGGCAGTGCCTGGCTCCTTAAACCTATGACTCCAAATATTTAGGTTGATCAAAGGCAAACACTTAAAAAGAAACTATGACATTTCCTGTAGTGTATACTTTAGTAATATATACTCGAGTATAAGCCAACCTGAATATAAGCTGAGGCACCTAATTTTACCACAAAAAACTGGGAAAACTCATTGACTCGAGTACAAGCCTAGGGTAGGAAATGTAGCAAGTGATGCCCCTTCATTAACCGGGACAGCCAGCCATATCAAAGAGCAACAACTAGAGGACTTGGTGCCATGATGTATGAAATGATAGTCCCCAGTAATTAGCCAGGTAGGCCTGTCCCTGCAATTAGCAAATTAGGGATGTCACCAGCAATTAGCCACATTACAGACACACAGCTCTGCTGCAGACACATAACACACACATACACAGCTCTGCTTCAGCTCATCCAGCAGTGATTACAACCAGTACAGCAGAATTCTGCATACACTGAGCAGCATCACATGACTTCCCTCTCCATGTGACATCACATATCCTGGAAGAGCCAGCACTTTCGGGTGAGACGAGTTGTACTTTGGATACATAGAACTTTTATGACATATACACTTGTGTATAAGCTGAGGGAGCTTTTTTTTTTTTTAGCATAAAAAATGTGCTGAAAAAGTCTGCTTAAACTTGAGTATATACGGTACTTGCATTCCTGTAAGACAATAATTCTGGAGTCTCTTCTGACTCTGATTACATCAAGAAATTTGTCAAGTGGGTGTTACCATTCCAGCTTGTAAAGACTTAACTTTAGATGTATTCTGTGCCCTTACTTAGTTTCACAGGTACTTTATAGAGGTACTCTACTTTGGATACACACTTTTTTTTTTTTTTTCTTCCATGAAAATCTTTTTCACAAAGCCTCCTACTAATGGAGCACCCAACCCAACCATGAGTGGAACTGTGGGTAAACCCAGCAATGAGTGTACAACTGCAAATCCGACTTCAGAAAATCCGAGCTCTGTAGATTACAGCTCGGATTTTCTATTGAAGACTATTTACAGTCAGATTTTTTGCCGATTCTAAATACGGAGTCTGCATAAAATCAGGCTATAAACCTGTACCATGAAGTCTTAGGGTTTGTTCACACAGCATATTTTGTGTGGCAGATATCCAAGGTATATTCTCGGATTTGTGCCACCAATTTTCACTATACATAGTGAATTTTACCATAGTCTTAGATGCAGATGGAACGTCCTGGCTAACAAATATTTTCTGAACATTAGTAAGTGACAGGTCACTTCTTTTCTTCCTTTTTACATGCCATAGTTCACACGGAGATTGACCTAGTGCATGTAAGGGCACAATAAATGCTCTTGCCACCCAATTTACACCTTCAGTAAGACATAGGTATGTTCACATGGGCATATTTCGGCACGCATTTCACGTCGTATTTGCGCTCTAATACGAGCGAGATGCACACCGAAATTAGGGAAATCCATAGTTCTCAGAGAACTATGGATTACGCCTCCTCTCCCCAGGCGTACAATACGATCGTATGGTACACCCGGGGAGATAAGTGACGTCATGACAGTCACTGAGTAATGACAGTCTATGGGACCGGCGGGTCGATCAGCGTGACTCCCAAACACCCGGCGTAATTGTGGGGTGTACTGTACACCCCGCAATAATGCCGTGTGAACATAGCCATATAGTTAACCATATATAAAGTTGAAAAACGAAACTGATTTAAATAAACGTTGGCGAGTGAGAAGAATTTCTCACAGGTTCAAAGATGTTCAGATCCAACCAGTGGCCATTTCATGCTTGCTATTGCTCTCTCAAGGCCCCTATTTGTGTACCCAGTGTGATTTCATGAAAGGGGTGTACCAGGAATTGAGAAAGCTCGTTTGTCTGTTGAGACATGATACAGAAAGAAAGAGAAGACTCATAATTACCTCCAGGACGCTCCTGTTCAGTCGCGGTGTCGATCATCATTCACATGACTGGTGCAGCCAATTATAGGCCACAGGGGTCATATGCATATGACACTGCGGTCTGCAATTGGCTGCACCTGTCACATGAATATTCACATTTACTTCCTGGATAAACTGCCCGGCCACCAGGACTCAACGAGAGCGTCCAAGAGGTAAGTATGCAGGTCTTTTTTTTTTTTTTATCACGCCCCAAGAGCTTTCTTAACTCCTGGAACAACCCTTTAAACAATGTTGTGCAGAGAGTTTCTGGTTCTTCTTTGGACTTTAGATTCATGGACTGCTATACTGGTCTCGCACACCACTGTCAGCATTGCTTGCAGTCACCTGTTTAATCTTCCAAGTATGGAATTTTGTTTTATGGACTGACGATAGTAGCAGTGCCATTGGATTTCTTTATTGCTAGTATTGAATGTAGATAACAAAGTTGTGGGATGACTACAAATAATAGTCCTACAAGAACACTATTCAACCCAGGTCCAACTAAGGAAGGATCAAAAGGTCTTCAAACAACTCCAGCGATATTCACACATTTAAAAAGACAACACCTTTTCCACATTTATTTAACATCTTATCAGTTCAACTAATGCTATACATCAACACATTTACAAAGTATTAAGGGAATATAGAAGTGGGAATTGAATTATGGCACTTACAGAAGTACATGTAAAACCGGTAGTTACAATATAGAAGAAAGCCCCCATTCATTCATGACAGAATATGACACAGGGAAATGGGCTGTTCCATACACATTCTAGAGGTAGCACAGTCAGTGCATGTGAGTATATCTAGTGCTGTTATGTTCCTGGATCTCATCATGTCTTGTTCATTTCATGTGTGGTGTTGGTGTTTAAAGGGGTTTTGCCACGAAGTCAAATTGACGTAGGAAGTTTGTAAATTCAGTAATAAACATTTTCACTATTCATTATTATTATTGTTAACAACTCGTCTCCAGGGGATACGACCAGGGCTGAGTGCTTCTCAGTCCTGATCGCACATGCTTAGACATCAACTCCCCTCTCAGGCAACTACTGAGTGTTCAAACCCCAGGTGCTGTCATTCTACTCCTGTCCTCTGTACAGTGGAAATAAATTAAAAAAAAAAGAAACCTCAATCAGGTATGTGCATTGATAAAGAGAAATAAAATCCACGGGTTTGGTTCCTGCAGGGATTAGAACCAAGGATGCTTGTGCCTGGAGGCAAAATTTTTACCTCTGAGCTACAATGTAGCTACTTACAGTCCTACACATAAACAGACCTTTCTTTGGCAATGTCATCCTCCTGGGTCACATGATATGCAATTCAAACAAATCACACACGCCCCCTTCTGCGCACACAGAGCTGAACAGCTGGATGCAGGAGGTATGAAATGAGATCATGGCAAAACCCCTTTAAGGTGCAACATATTGGAAGATTTTTTTTGTTTTTTTTTTTTAGCAGAAGTTGGAGTGTTTCTTCTCCACCAACACCTATGTTGGAGAGGTCAAGACTGGACCTTTATTGTCCCTGTGGAAGGCTGGTCTAATACTGACTAAAGGCAATGTTACGGAGAACCATTTTGATCATTATTTTGCATCAGTATCTGTGAGCCACAAGGGCAATAAAACCTACACAGCAGGAAAAAAACACTAATGGAAAGCTGTGCATCTCCTTTATATTTTATAGAACCACTCCTAGCTTTAGCTTACATAGTTTAGTCATTTTTGTGCATCTGTATTTTTAAGTGTAAAAGTAACTTTAAAATTTCTAAAGTAACCATATTGGATATTCGGTGTGGATGCAGTTTTAAAAAAAATCAAAAGTGTCAGAATCTGACATGATGAAAAATAGTTATGGGGTATACAATATGCAATTTTGTGACTGCAGAAAAAACTAACAGGCTGAAATGCTTAAAAAATTGCTTCGACAACTACCTTAATTCACTTATGTTTGTACCCGATCTCAGATTTGAGAAAACATTTAACACAACAGTTCACAGGCCTTGAGTGTCTTAAGCTATTGGAATTTCCCCTAAATTGGCAGCTACACATGCATACAAAATTGTTGGTACCATTCTGTTAGAGGAAAAAAAAAACCTCATTATTGTCAATGAAAAACTTGAAAAAGTCAAAAGTAATAATAAATTCAAATATACTGAAAATCAACTACCGTAACAAAAATCAGACATTGCTTTTTTTCCACTCTGGTTTAAAACACTTTAAAAAACAAACTAGGACTTCTGGCGCTGTGATGTAGAGAGCAAAGAGTTGGAGCTCCTGAACACTCACCTCGGAGAAAAGGCAGAAAAACCCGACAGCGATGTCCTATACAAAGGGCGGAGAACAGAGCGAGCATTAGGGGTAATGGTGCAGCCGCAGAGCAGTCTTGGAAGTACAGCAAGTGACGGGATAAGCAGGAGGCGGCAGGTGTAACTGCGGGTCAGGGAGCATAAAACGGAGCAGTGGAAGCAGGACGGGCTTTTATACACCTACCGGCAGGCAAGCAAGCGCGCACTCCCCATAGACCTCAGAAAAGGGAAAGCCCGTTACAGCGGCCTCTCGCACGGGCTCCATGACACAGAGAGCAGGTACAACCATGTTACAGATTCGGCGGGAAGTTTTGCGCCATCTTTAGATGTCATTCTGTAGCTAACTTTAGGCAACTAGTATGGTGGTTGCAAACACAAGCAAAGGGGGCTAGCAACAGAGGGCAAAAACACACCCAAGCCCCTGAGGAGAAGAAACAACTTTCCTCTTAAGGATCGCAGTGTATATCACCCTAGTAGACCGTGGTAGACATACAACACAACGAACGTCTTCATGTGATTAACCCCTTAACGACCGCCCGTCGACTTTAGCTGGCGGCTGATGCGGGTCGTTCGTCTGCAGCGACGTCTTTTGACGTCGCTGCAGACATCGGGGTTTGCGGCGCCCGGCGCCACAATTGCGCTAGGATCGGGGCTGTACTACACAGCCCCGATCCCAGAGCATCTCCTGCAGGCATCGGGGAGTGGGGAAACCTCCGCAACCCGGTGCTTTAACCCTTTGATTGCGGCGGTGCGTGACCGCAGCGGAATCAAAGGGGTCCCCTGCTCTGTCGGGTGATCGGAACACCCGGTGACCCGACAGAGCCCTGGGAATGGCTGCATAGTCAGCCCTGGGGACCTAGAGTGGCCCCAGAGCTGTCTGTGTAACAAGCCAGTGACTAGGACGCACTTTGTGCTGTCCTCACTGCCTATGTCAGACTGACAAATTAGAATGTATTAGCATATATGAATAGTGTAAAAGTGTAAAAAAAAAAATGTTAAACAGTTCTCCCTTCATGGGTGTAAAAAAAAAAAAAAAAAAGTAAAAAAAAAGTGTAAAAAAATAAATATTTAATAAAAAATAATTGTGCATAAATTACACGCACGAAAAAACCTACACATATTAGGTATCCACACGACCGTAATAACCTGTAGAATTAATCTAACAAGTTATCAAGTGTGAAATGTCAATGTCATTTTTTTTTAAATTAAAAAAAATACTACAATTATTTATAAGTGAACTTAAACTATTCCCCCATAAAGTACAACTTGTCTCGAATAAAACAAGGCTTCATCCAACTGCGTCATTCAAAAAATAAAAAAGTTACAACTGTTGAAACGCAAGGAGGCAAAAACTAAAAAATGTTCTGGTCATTAACTACTTTTCAGGCGTTCGGCTTAAGGGGTTAAAGTGGCATAATAGTTGCTGTACTGAGGCCCATTCTATCTCAAATGCTCCTGTTTTAGTGCCATCACTATAAGGAAACACAGGTTAACTAACAACATCTGAAGAGGAAAACGAAAGAAATAAAAGGGAGAAAAAAAAACCCAAACACTTTCAGACATCAGAACAAAATTTATTCCATGTAACAACGTGACAGACAACATATCTGCTGATGTACTTTTCCTTCAGATGCTAGAAGTTGCAGCTGACACACTGTATACTGAACAGGGACCATTACTACAACTGAGGAAGGCAGAAGCTTGACATCCCTCTCTGATACTCTACTGCCCTCTGCTGGTCTACAGTGAAATTACAGGAAGACTTTAAAAGTTTTACAATAGACCCTGATCTACTTTCCGGAGTCTCCTTTTCAAAGTCAATTTTACCAAACCTCGTCCACAATAGAGAGGCCGAGGTCTGCAGTGATTGTTTACATGGAAAAAAAAAAACTAATGAAGCCATACAAAAATGATGGTGCTCTTAACCACTCGTATAATCAATTAGTCTGTTCAATTTGTCATAAAGTTTCCTATTGTGGTCTCATCTAGGGAGTTTGGCTACATTCCCATAGACCTTGGATATATTATTTAGACATTTAACTGGAACAGCTGTTTGCAGATGGTTTTATAGCCTTTACGTTTATCATGTTTGCCTATAATTTTCTTTCTATTCTCCCAACAAAACTCACTTCTTAGCTTTTATCCATATTCATTGTGGTACAGACCATGATACCAAACAGCACAAGGACTACTTTTCACCCTTTAAATTGGCAGTCTGACTGATTTCAAGTTTGAACAGTTTGAATTAAGGCTAATTACAGGACACACCTCAATTTAGCATGTCCTTATATTCAAGTTACTTTCAATCTTTTCTAGGGGTACCATCATTTTTGTCCAGGACAGTTTCATTAGTTTTTTTTTCTTATTTTTCAACCATAATTCATAGCACTATCTGATTTTCATTAAATTTAAATGATTACTTTTGACAGTGTCAAGTTTAGTCGCCATTGTGGGTTTCTCTCTCTTTAATGGAAGGGTACAAACAATTTGATCAAGGAAATATGCAGTTAATAAACAGTAGCACCAGGCCTCAGGAGCAGGATCTGCTTCTTACAGCGACTATCTTCTTTGGCTAAAAGAAGAGTCCCGAGCAGGGTATTTCCTTGTATGTATCCAATATGCCAAAAAGGGTATATAAACCAGCATTTTTCTAGTGTGTCAAAAATTAGAGACTTGAACATTTAGGTCTAGATCAAGGCTTCCCAAACTGCAGTTCTCACGCCCCACCAACTGGTCATGTTTTCAGGATTTCCCACAGAATGCAATGACAATAATTAAGTCACCTGTGCAGCATAGTTAAATCACTTGTGCACTGCTAAGGAAAGCCACAAAACACGACCTGTTGGTGGGGCGTGAGGACTAGAGTTTGGGAACCCCTGGTCTAGATCATCAACTGTATGTACGTTTATTAAATGATGCACAATTATTTGGAAATAGTCAAAACCAAATTACTATCCTTAAACAATATGATTTGAAGTGACTAACTGTATTACATCTAAATTGCTTTCACTATAGGTTTTTTTAATACTGATCACGCAACATAAAAACGGAACATTCCTAAAATCGAAAGTTATGATACGCATCGCTGTCATACACTTGTCTCCTAAAATTGTCCCTGTAAGTTCTAAATCATTTATACATGAAGTGGGCATAATTGAAATTGCTAGTAGGTATGGGGTAACAGAATGGTTGTATGTTATGCACTACAGATATAGCCTCAAATACATTTACATAAATAGCGACAGTGGCCATTCTAAATAACCTAGATCTCATGCACAAAGTCTTATTATGGCTCCGTTTTGCACAGAGCTGTAAGAGCCACCTAAGAAGTCTATGAGGCTTTGATGGTTGTTCCATATGCCTCAGATTTCATACAGAGCCCTTTCTGTCTGTATGGGGATGTTCCTTTTTTCAAAGTCGGACAACACAGGTGTGCGCAAGCCCTGAATTTAATAGCAATTACAATTTTATAGACTCTCTCAGACCTAGCATTCAGTTGATTTTTCAATTCATAAATCAGATCAGGTCGTTGGCATTTACCTGGAATCATATGCTCATGTGTGCAGTACTGCGTGCAATATGGAACTAAAAACATTAATATTAAAGTCTTGTTTCAAAGGGAAATCTGAAACAGCAAAAATTATACTTCCAGGAGCTGTGGATGGAGGATGATGGGAAGTGTTTATGTGCCTATATGAAGCAATATGTAGTATACATTATGGAAAATGTATTCAATAGTGTCATAGCATGCCCAAGTCAAAGAAAATGGTACAAACTGTTAATATACATGGTATAATATATTTAGCACAACTCCCTCAGCATGTTTCTATTTCCTACAACCATTGGTACATCTCTAAGTAAATGTTGGCACATACAGCATAATGGTTCCGCTTAGCCATGCCTCTTTTTCTAAATCAAACTAAGTATACAGAACGTTAAAAACGCATAATAAATTTAGTGCACACCATTACATTTTTCTGAAAATTTCAACATAATTCCGCTCCATTTTCCATAGCACATCTTGCCAACGGTTCTCTATGTTCGTTCTTTTTTCACATCCAAAATTGGCTGCTATTCAGAAATCCTTATATAAAATCAGCAATCTGTGCACTGCATCCAAACATTAAAATTTGCTTAAAAATATTGGAATAAAATAGAGAATGTTGAAAAACAGACCTGTAAGGCAATGTTCACACGGCTTATTGCCGACGTAAATGCGGGGACGGATTTCGCCCCGCAATTACGCCGGCAGCTCGCCGGCCCCATAGACTGTCATTATCTACGGCGCGTACGCGCTGTAAATAATTCACGTCACTTTCGCCGAGCGGGGAGGAGAGACGGAATCCATAGTTCTCTATGAGAACTGTGGATTACCGTAGTTACTGGGACGGATTGAAGCCGTACTGCAGCGTAAATATGGTGTGCAGTACGGCTCCAATCCGCGCCCAAATAAGCCGTGTGAACGAGGCCTAATAGTGAGGTCAGGCAGATTATATAAAGCATGGTTAAAACCTTAGGACTGGAAGAGATTGTATTGTTGCCATTCACTTAACATTATGCTTTTAAAGTATAAAAACAAAAACAAGAATATAAATGTGTAGTGCTACTTAAAATACCCAGTAACATAAACCATTGCAAGGCATTGATGATCATGCAGAGTCCACAACAGAAAGGGTGTTTAATGTTCTCTGGGATACAGGCTTCACAGGTGGGAAGAGGTAGAGAAACACAACTTCAGGGTGTAAGGGTTAGAGCCATCTGTGGAAAGAAAAATTAGGTATTTAAAAACAACTCTGAAGGTCAACATTAAAATTTTGAGAAGCTGCTTAAACTTTTGTAATATTTTTTATTTTATTTTAAAACAAGAGTCTAAGGCTATGTTCACACGGCTTATTTCAGAACGTATTTACATCAGATTGCCGATCGTAAATCCGTTCCGAAATCAGTTGAAAATCAGTTGCAAATAAGTGCCACTAAGTGTGGCACGTATTTGTAACCGATTTCCCGACGGATTCACCATCTCCAATCATTGTAGGTGGTGAATCCGTCCGTAAATAAATGGACATGCACATTGTTTTTCCGTCCAGATTGCCGTCGTCAATCCGCGTCGACAATCCGGCACGAAATACGCGTCGTTTGAACGACGAGCTGTATTTTCTATTGAAATCAATAGAAAATAGGCTGTTACTTATTTCTGACTGATTTGCCGACGGATTGACGCAAATCCGCGGCGAAATAAGCCGTGTGAACGAGGCCTAAGGATAGTTCATGTAATCAAAAAAATAAACACTACTACAATTTTTGATGCACAGTGAAAAGCAAATCCAGTAGGAGCGAGTCTTCTCCTGACTTTGGCTAAGTAACTGCCACAAAAACGTTTTTTTTTTTTTTTTTAAAGAGTGACATTTCCTCTACAGATTTGCTCCAGTGCCTGCTGGCAACCTAACACAGAACACACAAAAAAATAAAAGGACATGAAAATAGTATTCAGAGGAAAGATTTAACCATTTCACACATTTGGCCGTTCCTGCCAGTAGTGAGCAATAAATGATATAGTACTGTCATATATAAGATAAGCTATCACGCCCCCTATTGGTCAAATATCCTAATGGGACTAAGTATTAAAGTAAAAAAAAGTTTTAACCATCCCTGGAATCGCATTGATCTGCAGTATACTGATAACACAATTTATAGTGAAGAGTAGACTCCATGAAAACTAAACCCCCTGAAGTGGCACAATTTGTTTTTTTTTGTCATGTTCCACCACACAGAAGATGGAAAAACAAAAGTTATGGCTCCTGGAAGGCAAAGAGGGAAACACAAAAGCCAAAAATGGCTACAACCTCAAGTGGTTAAGCTTCAAGTTTTCGTTCAAACCCTTGGGTCAATGACTCTAGGAAAAATATCAAATTGAGACTCCAGTTGAAGCAATTGAGTATTAAAGGCTCTCTCAAAACATCTGATTGCCATTGGTGGAATTGGAATGCTTCATGCACCAAGTGGATGAGCATGCTGCAAATTATTCAGAAATAATTTATTAAGCATAGTCTATGCATTTTTGTGATAGATCATGTGATATTTAAATATTTATATAAAAATATTTATGAAAAAAGTGACTATTCCCATTGTTGATAAGACCATTTTTTCTATTCCTCAACCATGCTTTGTGGGATTTAACACAGGAAAAATTTCACTTTCTTTATCTGAAAAATGCTGCATGCCAATACTGAAATAGCAAACACTCTACATACAGCACTTTGTTGCTTTATGCAGCATATAAGTATGGCATTTTCTGTCGGGCTCCTTTACAGACAAAAATGCCAGAAAACAACGCAAATTAAGTTTTGCCTAAGATTTTCTTGAGGTGACCACACTTTCTTCACAATTTTGTATAGTCATGGGCAGCATTAACACCATATAGATTTTGGTGCAGATCTGTCACTGTAGGTGGGGGGGGAATAAAAAAATAAAAAAATCGGTAACGGCCCATTTATACATGTCGACCCACACAGGACTAGCAAAATAAAATCTGCATGCAAAATATTCACACCATTTGGGTTTTTTTAAACATCTGTAGTCCTGCAATATTGCCAAAACACAAAAATAAATATCCATTCACAACTTCCAACAAACTAAGGAACGAATACTAATATGAAACGGAACTAAAAGCTAAACAAATTACATGAAATACAAATTCTGTATTACAAAGCTATATATGATCCGTATTTTCACATGGAAATGTGAATGAGGCCTAACATTTAACAAAGTAACCAGGCTCAAAGATTTAGTCAGACTTAGGCCATGTTCACACTGACTGTTCAAATGCCGTATTTCGGTCGTAATTCACGGCCAGTGCGCCAATTAGGGGCCGAAAACGGCCCATTCATTACGGTAATTCACAGTTCTCATAGAAAAACTATGCATTACGTCTCCTCTCCCCCGCCCGGCGAAGCCACGGGCGGGGGAATAATTGACATGTCACTTACTCGCGGCGTATACGCGCCGCTGCAGTTGATTGTATATGGGCCGGCGAATTGCCGGCCCCCCGCTCCCGCCCCCGGCCACACGGCGTAATCGCGGGGCATAATTACGCCCTGCAAATACACCGTGTGAACATAGCCTTAAACCACAATACATGAAGCAGACTCCAATGGTATTTGCAGTAACATGTCACATTTTTTATCCCACTATAGTAAGTACACTGGCTGAAAGATTATACTTCCAGAGTAAGCACAGATTTACATCTCTACAGGATATGGTCCAGTTTATAGAGGAGTGTACTAATGTGTGTTTCAGTGATAAGAGAAACTGAATGACCCAAGAGTAATAGTGTGAACTTGAACTCTGGAAGGTATTTATTCAGGTGTGGCACTAACTGTTCCTGCATCTCTACCAATAGCAAGGTGCAGTATTGGAAACTGAACACTTTAGAAATATAAAGTCTTAAATTTAGCTTCTTGCCAGCAGATGGAAAGAGTAAGAGATGGCAAACCAGTCAAAATGACATTGTGTGTTTCGGTAGCTCGCGCTAATACGAGCGTGTGGGGTGGGGGCAGCCCGCCGGCCCCATTGGCACTCATTACTTGCGGCACGTATTCACTGCAAGTAATCGACATGTCACTTATCTCCCCGCGTGCACAATACGATCGTTCTCTATGAGAACTATGGATTACTGTAATTTTGGCGCGTCTCTCCCGCATTAGAGTGCAAATACGCCGTGAAATGCGCACTGAGATTACCCCGTGTGAAAATACCCTTAAAGGGGTTTTACTACAAACTAAAATTGACGTGGGAAGCTTTCAAATTACCGTATATATTAGAGTATAAGCCAACCTGAATACACGTCGAGGCACCTACTTTTACCACAAAAAAATGGGAAAACTTGTTGACTTGAGTATAAGCCTAGGGTGGAAAATGCAGCGGTATAGGAGGTATAGGCAGTTTAATGTCCACCATAAGCAGGGTTTTTTTAAAAAAAAAAAAAATGAGAGTACACACCTCTCTCCGCCGCTGCTCCGAGGTGCTCTCAGTCTTCTTCCCAAGGACTTGATGACATCAGGCCGCCTGTGCCAGATACTCCGGAAGACCCAGTTAAAGGATCCATGCTCATTTGTTGTCTGATCATTGTTTAGTCAGGCATAAAAATGCTTGTTGGTCAGTAGCCAATCTTACATGTAAATGGGGGGGGAGGGGGGGGTTGGGGGGGGGATGTGCTGCAGACATAATTAAAACTAGGGGACAGACTATTGTTCCTCCCTCATGCAATGCGCATTGGCCATGTATGTTGATTGTTCTTTGCTCATTCAATAAGCTTATAAAAAGGGTTATAAGTCATGTAACTTTTTAATAGTCCTTCCATGCAGTCACCAGACTATATATATTCCCCCTCCACCCCACCGATGTACATACACATCAAAACTGAAACAATTTAAAAAAATTCAGTTTGTGTTTTTTCTGACGGACACCCAATAAATTCTTGAGTGTTGAATCTCAGATATTGGTACACACACAAAGCTGAAACAATTTTAATATATTGTATGATTTTTGTTTAAACCAATATACAGTTAAAGGGGTTGTATCATTTCATTAAATGGTCTTCAGAATAAGGGGACAGTGAAAACAAGTAACTTTGCAATTGGATGTCATTAGCAAAGCTGCCTTGTTCTCAGTTTTCCTTATCTTCGTTTTCTGTAAACAAACTTCTCCAGTGCTGGTCGGATAGTCGGATCCCACCTCCTTGCATTTCATTAGCTGAGGGCTCTAATAATTTACATTCTGTTCAGCCACCCCAGAGGGCCATATTCATGGAGCTTGCATTCCTGCCTCTCACTCAGAATTAGGGGCTGACAACAATTTAACTCTATACAGCTTGTTGCCTCCTCATTGACACTGCAGCTACTGCTACAATCAGAAAACTGCAGATTTGTGAGTCTGTGCCTTATGTAAACATGAAGGGAGACTATCTGTGCTCTGGATGGATTCAACTGTAGCAAACCTCCAGCTGTGAGAGATCAGTGCTGAGTGCATAGAAGGCTGTTTAGACTGAATGCAGGCCTGTGGTATGTGAACAGCTCTTACAAAATAATACTGCATAGGGAGAGGAAAGTGATATGTGTAGGGGAGGGGGGGGGGGGGGGGAGTGGACACACTGGAGCCAGTATAAACAGTGAAGAGGGGATGATGTCATCCCCTTCAGTTAAAAAACACCCAGCTGGGAGGGGAAGAAACGCCCCTGGATTTCAGAAAGTTAGAGCATCAAGCTTCAAGAGAACAGCCCAACTGAAGAAGCGATACATCCCTTTTAAGGATGTGTTCACACGGTATGTTTGCAGGTTGTAACGCGTCATGGAATTGGACTGCAATACGCCGGAATTACGTCCCATAAATACGGTAATTCATAGTTTCACTGAGCTATGATTACCTGCTGTTTTCCGCGGGGTACCTGACACTTCTTTGTAAGTCGGGGAAAGCGCAAGTTAATTGGAGCCAGCTGTCAGCGCTTTAGAAGCATGCGCTGGCCAACGTACACTTCTAAAACACCCAGCGTATTGCAGCGCACAGAACGTGCCGCAATACGCCGTGTGAGCATACACTGACCGTGTTTGATTCAGAGCTTCTGCAATGTTTAAATCCATACGGATGAACAATATGATATACTTCTATTAGATGAATAGGTGGTTGCAAAAAGTTTTTTTTGTTTGTTTTTATTCTAAACATGTTGACATAAGTTCATGTATGACAGATCACATGGGACTTGTGGACAGAAGGGTGTTAAACCGCACCTGCTGCTTAACTTTACAAAGGTTAAATTGGTTTTCCAAACTTTTTTTTTTTTTTTTTTTAAATACAGCTTACAATGACATTACAAAAGGCAAAGCAAAAGGAGCAACATTCACTTTACCAATCCTGAAACTCTTGTGTCAAGGCATCCCCAGTCCCCTGCCAATCTTTGGTGTTCTTTCGTCAGTGATAACACAATGATGCAGTCAATCACATAGCAAAACATAGCAATCCAGGCACATTTATTAAGGCAGTTGTAGAACAATTTGCACCAAAATAGCAGCGTACATGCTTTCCACCTTTTTTATTGTGGTTTAGACAGTTTTTAAACACTTCTACACTGTCTGACAAAGGGGTGTGGCTTCATGGAAAAGGGATTGGCTTAATGTGCGATATCATGCACCAATAAGATGCGCAGTTAGTGGTATAAAGTAAGCCAACTTATAAAAAGTGTAAAGATAAACTAGATGGTTCTAACATGCATCACATTTATCAACACTGACAAATGTGACACATTGTAAGGGTATGTTCACATGGCGTAATTGCGGCATGTACAGTACGCGCCGCCATACGCCGGGTGTTTTCGCACTGATCAGCGTGTATTCCAAAAGTACGGGGGAGGAGGAGGGGAGGTAGCCTGCCGGCCCCATTGGCATGCATTACTCACGTCATCGCCGCGAATAATTGACATGTCACTTATCTCCCCGCGCGTACAATACGATCATATTGTACGCGCGCGGGGGGAGGGGGGGGGGGGGGACGAGGCGTAATCCATAGTTCTCTATGAGAGCTATGGATTACTGTAGTTGTGGCGCGTATCTCGCTGCGTATTAAGCGCAATATGCGGCAAAATACACCCACAATTACGCCTGAAAATAAGCCGTGTAAACATACCCCAAGACTGTCTAGCCTAACTTTACACTAAGGGTATGTTCACACGTGCATGTTGGATCAAACTTTGGATCCATTTTTAGATGCGTGTTTGGATAGGTGTTTCGGACCCTAAACAGTCCCAAACACGCATCTCGCAATGTGCAGTGTGTTTTACATTGCTTTTAATGTAAAGCATGCATCGGCGTTCAGACGAGTGATTGTCGATGCATGTTTTATATCCGTTCAAAGAATGGTCATGTAAATTCTTGATCCGTTTGATGCAGCAGGCGCCCTATTTAAAACTATAGGGTGCGATCCTGCTGCAGTCAAAACGCCGCCAAACACGCACCTGCGTGTTGGATCCGATTTACGCAGCACTTTAGGATGAGTTTTTTGGGATCCAACACGCCCTGTGAACATACCCTAAGAGTTAGAAAAGTATTGATAAATCAAACCTGGAGAAAGAACAACTTATTCATTTTTTGAGTGCCATTAATTTCAGGGCACTGTACAAACCAAGGGGATTAGGTACATGATAGAATACCATAACACTGATATGGGAGGAAAGTGGATCCGGACCGCAAGAGCTTACAAACTACAATGGGGAAAGGAGAGACAAGTGGTGAGGGATGGAACTATGTGTATTATGGTGTACTGGCAGCAGGGTTAATGTAAATTGTAGGCTATCCCGCAGAGATGGGTTTTCTGGTTATATTTGAAAGGAGTAAAGGTGGCGGAGGGTCTGATGTTTTATGGTAGCAAGTTCCAGAATATGGGGGAAGCAAGAGAGGAGGTATGGAGTAGACAAGATCGAGTATGTTCACACGGTGTTTTGGGATCCATGTTGTCCTAAACAGATCCAACACGCAGATGTGTGTTTGGATGCAGCAGGATCGCACCCTATAGTTTTAAATAGGGCTCTCGCTGCGACTTTCGGACCAAGAATTGACATGCCAATTCTTGGAACGGATCTGAAAGACGGAGTGAGACACGCATCGCTGATCACTCGTGTGAACACTGATGCGGGTTTCTAATAAAAAGCAATGTAAATCACATTGCTATTTATTAGATGTGTGTTTGTGTCCTTTTGGGGTCCGACTGACTGATCCAAACACATATCGAAAAGTGTATGTTACACAGAGTAAAACACGCAGTGTGAACATACCCTTATCGTGAACAAATGAAAATAGATGGGAGCGGCAGGGGAATGGCAAGATGGGTATTATGGCGTGTTCACACAGCAATTTTCTCTGCTTCAGTGGTATCCTGTGGAAAAAAGTATCCCTAATGGTACGGTGATAGAGCCATAGCAGGCCATTTAGGAAAACTCTTTAATAAATTAATAAGAAACCCAAAAGGCCAGCTCTGCCTCCTAATAGGACTCCTACTCCAAGACGTAACATTAATCAGGACAGAGTTTTAGACTTAAAGAGGTTGTCTTGCTACAAAGAATAGCTTTCAAAATGTAGGGAACACTAAATGAAGACATTTTCCAAATGTATTGCTTTGTTCATCTTTTTTTAAGGAACTACAAGTGATATTATCACCTCCCTGGCTCTTTCTGTTCCCTCAGTGACCGACCTGTTTACTCCTTTTCCCCTGCTGTTTGTTCTATGTGATAGCAGTGAGTGATGTTATCACACAGGTTGTGGCCAGCAGTAAAAAGCTTGTAATTACTTCTGTTTACTTTTGATAAACCTCCTGCTAGTAGTTTCAGAGCACTTCTAAGCTATTCTAAACTAATTAGCAGACTGAAAACACAGAGTGACTACACAGAGCTTGTATGCTAATTACAGACAGTCTGACCAGGAAGTGACAGGATGCATCTATGAATCTCTGGACGGGAGACAACCCCTTTAAAATTTGAAGTGGTATTCACTGTACAGAAATGAAGCATCTTCAGAGCGGTTGATGTTGGATTGCAGGAAATTCTTGTTGCTCTAAATTTTAAAGAAATTCTGTGGTTTCACACTTCATTGCCACTGTCAGGACATCATGCAGAACATATTCAATTTTAGCTAGTCAAAAAGCTGACCTAGATATATTACCCATTGCCATTGTTGGTATATACTTTTTCAACCCACTCAGTGATCTTCTGTGGATGATCTCATCTGAAAAGTAGTTTAGTCATGTCTCAAGATGCTCCAGATTAAGGTCACAAAATCTGTATTTACTTCTGTTCTTTTGAGTCCTTGTAAGTTGCAAAGGAATAACCAAGGAAGTCCACTTTGCCTGCATGTAACCATTACCACGTCTTTTTTCAAACTTAATAACTATATGTAACCACTAATTAATAACAGAAATTGTAGTTGCTAGAGAATTACATCTATAGTTTTCTCTGTAACAGATCTTCTCTCATCCTCTCCGGCTATTAAATATGTAATACCAAATCAATCCTTAAAGGATAAATGTCAAAACGTTTTGTGCTTCAGCATATCTAAAATGATGCAACTATGCTGACATAGTCATCTACTTGGTAACAGCATACAAACCCTGTGTAGTCTGATCCTGCAGTAAAGCTTCCTTTAATCTATATTAGAGTTTTGAGATAAATGGAAATAAGTATAACCATGTGGCCCAGACTGGCAGTCTGCCCTACTAGAAAGATTCCCAGGGGGCCACCAGATTTTGGCCCATCTCTGAGTGGTCCACCAGGGGGCCAACATGCAGGCAAGTGAACATTCTTGGGTTATTCCTTGAGCCCGCAGTGCCTTTACAACTGTATGTGTCTCTTCAGGATGTGCATACAGTTAAAAACTATAGTGGAACAGGGTACCATTGGTACCCTGCTCCTCTGACTACTCCTGTGGGCTGCAGGCAAAGCTAAAGAGTGGGCATGATGTAACTATGTTAACACACCTCCTGTGGCACTGTCTCTCCTAGGAGACCAGCCTTAGGCAGTCTGCTTTAGGGTATGTTCACACGGCGTTTTGGGATACGTTTTCGGATCCATGTTGGATCTGAAAATCGCATCCCAAAACGCTGCGATCGGTTCCGAAACGGATCCAACACGCAGCTATGTGTTTGGATGCAGCAGGAGCGCACCCTATCATTTTAAATAGGGCCGCTGCTGCATCTTTCGGACCAAGAATTGACATGTCAATTCTTGGACCGGATCCGAAAATCGCAATGAGACACATATCAACGATCACTCGTGTGAACGTAGATGCATGTTTCATATTAAAAGCAATGTAAATCACATTGCTATTTAGCTGCGTGTTTGGGGTCCAACAGACGGATGCAAACACGCAGCTAAAAGCGTAGGTAACAGAGTAAAACATGTCGTGTGAACATACCTTTAGGTGTCTAGCCCAGGAGTGATATCAAACAGTTCTTGTGGGTGGCGTGATGTTTAGGGAACAGGGAAAGGAGATAATTTTTTTCCTTTTTATTTAGTCAGAGGGACTATAAACCTACCTACCTGTATACCTACTTCCTCACTGGGGTTCAAAATACCTACCTACAGGGGGCCTATATATCTACATACCATTTGTGGGTGGGGGAAAGCTATATACCTACCTATAAAAACAGGGGAACTATATACAGTGCCTTACAAAAGTATTCGGCCCCTTTGAACTTTTCAACCTTTTGCCACATTTCAGGCTTCAAACAAAGATATAAAATTTAAATTTTTTTGTGAAGAATCAACAAGAAGTGGGACACAATTGTGAAGTGGAACGAAATTTAGTGGATATTGTAAACTTTTGTAAAAAATAAACTGAAAAGTGGGCCGTGCAATATTATTATATTATGCTGTATTCACCGTCATGTGTTGGCGACCTGAACTTGGTTCTCACCACTATGTGATCACTATATGGCGGTATTGTAGGTTATTTTGGCACTTGTATAGTTTCTGATTGTAAGAGAGTGCCCACCTGTCCTTGCGATTAGGGGTTTCTATGCAGCCCTATTAATTACTTGCTTTTGTTGATGTTGTCCATTTTAGAAAGTGGTGAGATGCATGACCAAAGCAAAGCCTGGAGGCGGATACTGTATGTGAGCTGAAGGGGGCTTTGTGCCAGAACTACTTTTTAGACCCAGTCCGGCCCGGCTAACTACAGAAGGTTTGTTTTTTAAGCTGAACAAAGTTCTGTCTAATCGTATAAACAAAAGCATTTCCGTTGCAGTGACCACAGAGTCTAGTCGTCTTCGGTTTTACTCAAGTAGCAATGAGGAAAGAGGAAACATGAAATTCATTTATTGCAACATACAATCCCACAAAAGAAAAAACAAGTGAAAAAATAACCACTAAACAGAAGGGCAAATGAATGAATGGGGCAAAAAAGGCACTACTTAACAGAACAAGCGTAAAATACATTATCAAAGCACAGTCAGACCAAAAGAAAAAATTCTAAGTGGGACAAAATTGAAAAACAAAACACAGCACCTGCACTATGTTTTCAGGGGTTGTGTTTTTACGGCGTTCAATCTTCGGTATAAAAGATGTGTTATCTGTAGTTGCGGGGTTTAAATTGAATCTTCAACACCAAACATGTAGGGTTTTCGTTAGTTTTGGTACGTAAAAAAAAAAAATTTTCAAACGTTCAAATTTTTCAATTTTTGGCCAGCGCGGCCTTTTTGAGCCCAAATAACTTTTTTTGTATTTCCACCTACGAATTTGAGGGTGCATTTTTTGTGGGCTTAAGTGTACTTTTTATTGGTACCAGTTTGGAATACATGTGATTTTTTTGATCACTTATTTCAATCTTTGGAGGACGTGAAATGACCTAAATAAAAAAAAAGTGTTCAGCGTGTGGGATAAATGATTTGAACTTGGCTCTATTGTGTCCATTGTTGGCCTCAAACTGATGCTTGAGAAAACAGGTGCTGAGTAAACAAAACAGGAGAGAAAAACCTGGTAGTAAACAAACCATTTATTTAATACTTCAATCTCATAACTTTTTTTGCTCTTCATTGCTGTTGCACCGGAATAAGGGCAGTTTTCCCATGGCAATTTCCAGCAGTGCACAATCTGTCATATGTATGCACTACTGGAGCAAGAGATCCAGGGTAAATACCGCTGTAGCAGATGCGAGTATGTTGAATAGTATGGTTCTCCCCTCAGATGCCGTGTCTTTTGGGGAGAACGGATAAGCTAGGTTAGTAATGGTCAGTAATGGTATATAAATCTAGTGGTGAAGACTTGTAACTCATCTGAGGAAGCCGATGTGATATCGGCGAAACGCGTCATGTATATGCAATAAAACTTTTTAGACAAGTAAAATTTCTTGTCCCTAATCTTCAAGCGCTCTAGCAAGGGTCCTCGAAAACTGACTGCTCTAATCAAGCTTACAGCTACCTTTATTAGATGTGAGCATGTTGCAACTCTGGTAGTTCGCATTTGCTGGGAAAATTGCGACACTAGGGGCGATTACAATGAAAAAAGGTTTTGCTACTTTTGGTTAATGTAACAGGGGAGTTTAGGGTACCAGAAAAAGGAAGGCCATTCTCCTCCTGAGATTCTTAAAAAATTCCCAAGTTGGGCGATGAGTTTGGGAAATCTCAGAATGCAGCCCTAGTGGACAGCCTTCCTAGCACCGGGAAAGAGCCCCAAACTAGTAGTAGGGGGATGTGTGCAGGATAAAAGACGGGTTGATTGTGGGGATTCTATAATCAGGAACGGATAGAATAATTGGTCGCAGGACCGCCTCAACGAATGGTTGTGTCTCCCTGGTGCCAGGGTTCAGCATGTGGTGTACCGGTGGATAAATTACTGGGAGGGGCTGCAATGACCAGCTGTTGTGGTCCATGTTGGAACCAGTGACGAATACCGTGGTGGAGGATCCTAAAGAATAATTTTAAAGAACTAGGCTCAAGCTGAGGAAAGGGACCTCCAAGGTTTGTGTTCCCCGGAATAATGCCGTGCCTGCGCCTATCAGGAAAGGCAGCGGAGTCGGGTTAAATGCAGGGGGCTGAAGTTTGGTGTAGGACAGAGGGTTGGGTTTTCTTAGAGCACTGGGCTCATTTTTTATTGGGGTCACCTGTTTTACAGATAAATTGCCCCTGAATGGAAGGGGGTCTGGGGTGCTGGGGGAAAGATTGAAGCGTGGGGGTATTTTAAACTGGGAAAAGGAGGGAGGACAATATAGAAAAGAAGGGGTAGATAGGTTAGAGAGTGGGCAGTATATCGGCAGGTGGAAGAAGTGGAATGGGAGGTGGACTGACCAGTGTAAAGGAGTCCATGTGTTGCAAACCAGCATTGAAGATATAGGTACCCACAATTTCATGTAATCTATGCCATTACAAATTTTGGTACATAAATAATCACAATGTTTGTCCGCTAAGGTAAGTAATCCCTGCCCTCTCTGAAAGGGTAATGTATAATCCATCCCTCTTACCGAAGGAGAGATGTTTACGAATGCCGTCAATGACAGGAAACTTTTAATCCATGCTGTTATTGATCGGGTAATGTTATGTCCCAGCCTTTAATGACATGTTAGACAACCCCAAACCGTTGAGGAAAGTGTAAAATGGAAGGGAACTTAAATGTCTATTCACAAATCCCTAGAAGTCGTGCAACCAAAATGGGGGAACTTGAGGCGTAGTTGTAGAGTAGCTGATTGATGTGGTGGGGATTGCTGAAAAATGGCTGGACTCCTCGTATGATTGGGTGGTCAACCTTCAAGGTTTTCATCTATTTAGGAAGACAGAAGCGAACAGGAGGGGAGGGGGGGGTCTGTATGTAAGAGTGATATGAAGGCAAATTTTGGAAGAGGTAATACGGGCGGAGTAGCTAATGATGTGGAAACATTTTGGGTGGAAATACAGGGGGGGATTAATGCAGAAAATATTTTGGTGTAATCTATAGCACCCGAACATCACTGAGGAGATAGAAGAACAGGTGCATAATCAAATGGGCAGGCGCACGGCAGGTACAGTGATAAAAATGGATGACTTTAATTTCCAGGTATTGACTGGGTCACAGTTCTGCATCAACTGAAAAGGGAAGGAAGTTCCTCAATCTGTTAGAGGATACTTTTATGGGGCTGGTTGTGGAGGAACCCACTAGAAGTGATGCTCTGTTGGATTGCTCATTTCTAACAAAGCAGAACTTGTCGGAGCGGTCACGGTTTTTGAAAATCTTGGGAGCAGTGACCACAATAATTCATTTTAGCGTAAACTGGAAAAAAAAAAAAACAGAGCGGGAAGGCAAAAACATTTAAATTTTAAAAGGGCCCAAATTTTTCCTTATTGAGGGATGCAATACAGGACCTAGACTGGGGGCAGCAAATTTGCAAATTGTGATATAGAAGCCAAATGGGGGAGCTTTAAATATACTTTGGGGAAACTTATTGTAAAATATATTCCTATTTGGGGAACAAGTATAAGCGACTAAAACTAAAACCAAAATGGCTTCTACCTTTGTTAAGAGGGCAATAAGCTTTAAAAAAAAAGGGCATTTAAAAAAAATATAAGTCAGAGGGGTCGGCAAACGGCTTTGAAAATTTTTTAGAGAGCTTAATAAAATCTGTAAAAAAGTGATAAAAGCAGCTAAAATTCTAAATGAAGGCAGGTTGGCCAAGGATTGCAAGACTAACCCCAAGAAATTCTTTAAGTATATTAATGCCAAAAAGCCAGAGTCAGAGCCAGAGTAGGACCCTTAAAAAGCTGTGATGGGGGGCTGGTCACTGGTGACCAAGAGAAGGCAGAGGTACTAAATAGTATATACGGAGCTGAAGAACCTATCAATGAGCTAGTAGTTGATGGGGGTGGGCCAAGTGCAGAGGTAGGTGGTGCCAGTACTGTTAATACATCATCTGCTATAATTAATTGTCTCAGTGTAGAAAAAGTCAAAGCCAAGTTAAATAAACTGAATGTGAACAAAGCTCCAGGCCCTGATGGCATTCACCGAAGAGTTCTTAAAGAGATCAGCTCGGTTATAGTGTGCCCTGTACATGATATTTAGAGATTCCTGGTAACTGGTATAGTACCAGGAGACTGGGGACAAGGCAAATTTTAGTTCCCATCTTCAAAAAGGTTCCAAGTCTTGCCTAGGTAATTATAGACCAGTAGTTTAACATCTTGGTTTTGGGAAAAATGTTTGGGGGGGTCATAAGGGACTTATACAGGAGTAAAGTTTACAAAACACATATTAATTAGTGATTATTAGTGATTGCCAGCATGAATTTACTAAGGACAGAAGCTGTCAGACCAATCTGATCTGTTTTTTAAGAGGTGGTAGAGTCTGGATAGCGGGGCGCTGTAGATATTGGGGTTTTTAGACTTTGCAAGCGTTTGACACTGTCCTGCATAAGCGTTTGTTAGGTAAATTAGAATCCATTGGGTTTGAGATAACAGTGTGCAATTGGGTTAAAACTGGCTGTTGGGGTTGTACTCAGAGAGTGGTGGTAAATGACTCCTACTCTGAGTGGTCCTTCGTTGTGAGTGGTGTGGCCGCAGGGCTTAGATTTGGGTCCTCTTTTAAATTTTAAAATAAATTTTTTAACGTAAAGTGTAAGGGGGGTCAATAGCACGTTTCGATTTTTGCAGATGACACCAAGTATGCAGGATAGTGCAATCCCATGGAAGGTGCTCATAAATTGCAAACGACCTGGACACCCCGTGCTTGGGCATCCACTTGGCAAATGGGGGGTTCAATGTGGATTAATGTAAGGTTCTGCATTTGGGTAGGGGAATTAAGGCCTCATATGTCCTAGGGGGAGAAAAACTTGGAGAATTGCTTTGTTGAGAAAGACTGGGTGTTCTTGTAGATCATAGAGTGCAGAACAGCTGCAATGTCAATCAGCTGCCCCTTTGGGCAAGTCAGATATTGGCGTGTATTAACAGAGGCATGGACTCGCGGGACAAGGATGTAATTCTACCGCTGTACAATTGGTGCGTCCTCACTTGGAATATGCTGTTCAGTTCTGAGCTCCAGTTTATAGAAGAGATATAATGGAGCTAGAGCGTACAAAGACGAGTAACCAAACTTATAAGGGGAATGGAGCATCTTAGTTATGAGGAGAGGTTAGTAGACTTGAACTTAGTCTTGAAAAAAAGACTGCTTCGGGGGGACATGATTACGTTATATAAATATATAAATGGTCCCTACAAAAAGCATGGGGAAAAATTATTTCAAGTGAAGCCCCCTCAAAAGACAAGGGGACATTCCCTTCGATTCAATCTCCAATCTCTCACTTTAAGAACTGTGAATCTGTGGAATAGCCTGCCTGAGGAGCTGGTCACAGCAGGAACTGTAGAGAGTTTCAAGAAAGGCTTAGGTACCTACCTGGAACTAAAGAATATTAATGCGTATGTAGCTATGTAAAATTCTGGATCCTGGCTGGTGGAGGCTCTGGGTTCTCCAGTGGAGCAGATTGGTTCTTGCCTTGTGGGTTTCAGGGCATTAACCAGTGGTGAGGCTGTGCTTAATATCCTTGTCACTCTCCCTTCACCCACATTTTCCCCACCCTTGGTTGAACTTGATGGACATGCGTCTTTTTCAACCATACTAACAATGTAACTATGAATATCGGCGCAGAAACAGAGTGGGTAAATTCGATAAAAATTTGGGGACGGTGGTTGAGCTCCTCTGGCACAGTTGGTTTATCCGGCGCTCTGGATTATGAGTCTCCTGTAAGCCCTTAAGAGGCGGTCGTCCCGGGCATGGTTCCATACTCTTTGTTCCTCCGCTGTTTTTCTGGAGGTGCCTGCACAGGGAGGCTATATACGTATATCTTTTTGACTCTTTTGCTGCTCTAGTGGGTGGTATTGAACCTGTGGATACAGCTGAGACGACTGTTATATTGAGATTTTGCGATCCTTTACATTGTTAACTCTTCCCTGGTTTGTTGTAGGGAAGATAGGGTTCAGTCTGTATTACTACTTGGGTACTCTTGTTTAATTTACTGTGATGTCTCTATTAATTATATGTATATATCTATGCTACTGTAGTACAATAATGTACTGAAAGTGTACACAACTTATTCTGTTCAGATGTACCTATTATTGGATCCTTCAAATAAAGGTTTATTTGTTAAGTAAAAAAAACAATGTAACTATGAAACCAAACGTGTTGGACCCCCTGATGGAATATGTCCCTCCTACTGATGGCAGGCGACTCCGCTGGTACAAAAACCGTAGCAAAGACGATAAACCAAAGTCCGTCTCCAAGGTGAAAGCGACACGTGGGAACCAACAAAAGACAATAAAATAGGGAAGGACCTGTGCCACCAATGAATCAGACAAGAAAAGGATTTTACGTTAAGTACAAAAAATTCAAATTTCTCGTCAATATCATTGGAGGACACAGCACCTTGGAATGTCCAATAGTCCCAGGGGGTGGGGAGACAAAACATTTGACAACTAAAAAATTTTTCAGCCATGATAGTCCTTACCACACTGTTGCCTGAAGTACCTTATGGCTGAGGCTTGCCTCAGCCAAGGACAAGGTATGGATTTGGTAGAATGGTATGGACCGAGGCCCAGGTGGCAGCTTTGCAAACCTGTAAAGCTGAAGCTTGATGACGAACCGCCCTGGAGGGACAAACTGCCCGTGTAGAATGAGCAGTGATCCGGAACGGAAGAGGCTCACCCCTGGACCGATAGGCTTCCGGAATTGCAGACCGAATCCAGCTGGCAACGATGCCCTTAGAGGCCGCCAAGCCGCTGCGCGAGCCCTCTGGAACGATAGAGGGCATCAGAGCATCTAAAGGGTTCAGTGGTTGAGAGGCAGATCCGAACGGCCCTGACTATGTATACACAAAGTAATGCCCGCTCTCAGGGACGAACGGGGGACAACAAAGATCGCAGAGCTAGGAAACCACCTTTGAGAGAAATGAAGAAACAGGGCGAAGGACAACCTTGTCCTTATGCAGTACCAGGAAAGGATATTTACATGATAAAGATGCCAGTTCAGAAAACCTGCAGATGGAAGTAATGGCCATCATGAAAGCCAGTTTCCATGAAAGCAAACGTAGGGACTCTTCCTGTAAAGGCTCAAACGGTGAAGACTGCATGGCCTTCAAAGCAAGATTTAAATTGCACAGCTTGATAGGACTACGAACTGCTGGGACGGAACAAGCGACTCCCTCAACTCATTACCTGTAGTAATGGCACCTGTTTGAACTTATCAGTATAAAAGACCTGTCGACAATCTCAAACAGTCACACTCCAAACTCCACTATGGTGAAAACCAAAGAGCTGTCGAAGGACACCAGAAACAATTGTAGCCCTGCACCAGGCTGGGAAGACTGAATCTGCAATAAGCAAGCAGCTTGGTGTGAAGAAATCAACTGTGGGAGCAATAATAAAATGGAAGCAATAATAAAATGGAAGACATGCAAGACCACTGATAATCTCCCTCGATCTGGGGCTCCACGCAAGATCTCACCCCGTGGGGTCAAAATGATCACAAGATGGTGAGAAAAATCCCAGAACCACACAGGGGTCCCTAGTGAATGACCTGCAGAGAGCTGGGACCAACGTAACAAAGGCTACCATCAGTAACACATTATGTCGCCAGGGACTCTGATCCTGCAGTGCCAGCCATGTTGACCTGCTTAAGCCAGTACATGTCCGGGCCAGTCTGAAGTTAGAGAGCATCTGGATGATCCAGAAGAGTATTGGGAGAATGTCATATGGTCAGATTAAACCAAGTAGAACTGTTTGGTAGAAACACAACTTGTGTTTGGAGGAGAGAGAACGCCGAGTTGCATCCAAAAAACACCAAACCTACTGTGAAGCATGGGGATGGCAACATCATGCTTTGGGGCTGTTTCTCTGCAAAGTGACCAGGACGACTGATCCGTGTACATGAAAGAATGAATGGGGCCATGTATCTTAAGATTTTGAGTGCAAACCTCCTTCTATCAGCAAGGGCATTGAAGATGAAACGTGGCTGGGTCTTTCAGCATGACAGTTATCTCAAGCACACCGCCAGGGCAATGAAGGAGTGGCTTCGTAAGAAGCATTTCTAGGTCCTGGAGTGGCCAATCTCCAGATCTCAACCCCATAGAAAACCTTTGAAGGGAGTTGAAAGTCCGTGTTATCCAACGACAGCCCCAAAACATCACTGCTCTAGAGGAGATCTGCATGGAGGAACGGGCCAACATACCAGCAAAAGTGTGTGCCAACCTTGTTAAGACTTACAGAAAATGTTTAACCTCTGTCATTGCCAACAGAGGATATATAACAAAGTATTGAGATGAACCTTTAATATTGACCAAATACTTATTTTCCACTATAATTTGCAAATAAATTCTTTCCATATCAGACAATGTGATTTTCTGGATTTGTTTTCTCATTTTGTCTCTCAGAGTTGAGGTCTACCTATGAGGTCAATTACAGGCCTAATCATCTTTTTAAGTGGGAGAACTTGCACAATTGGTAGCTGGCTAAATACTCCCCTCCCCACTAAGTCTTTTTTTCAGTTGCTCTATGCACGTCCCATGGGGAAGATAGATGCTAGATGTTGTGAACGGGTTTTTCTTTACCATAAAAACATTCTAATCATCCAATTTATTTCCCTTAACAGGGTTCTTCTAGGCTTTTTGATGATTTTGGGTAGTTGTTGGTTGGGGGCTTTTTGAAGGATAAGGACCCATTCTGATGCAAGGAAAAAAGTATGGAGCATCGTGTTCATTGACTATAAAGATGGAGGATGCAATGTACTTGGCATAGGTTTGTATCGAATGATTGGCCACAATGATCGTCCAAATGAAATTCAACACTTGGTATCCACACCAGACTTTCATTTCTTATGGTTTCATGAAGAAATTGTAGAGCCACAAACTGTATGAAACTGTTTAGTCATTTTGCCCAAAGTACAAAAAAAAAATTATGAATGCTCTAATGCCCAAGTTAATATTTTTTGTTAAACCCCAAAAATAAAGTAAAGGTCTACTTCAATTACTTTTGAGGGTTTTGATTCAGTCCTTGCGTGGGTCTAAGATATTTTATAAAAATGGTCATGTTCAAATAATTCGGGCCCGAGTACAGTTAAAACCCGGGAAATTTAATAAACTATTAAAAGAACATTCATGTTTTTCTCAGTATCTGCAAAATCAGAAAAAACCTTACCCTTTTTAGGTAAATTAGGTTAAAAAATTTTTATTTTGCTAACGCCAGAAAAATTTTTAGGGGAAATTTAAGGTTTTTTATTATTTTTCTGCAAAGTCACATCACGGGTTTTACTATGCTTTTAAAAAATTTGGGGCACCCCATTGATGAGGTCATGTTTTTGGGTTTTACTGGGAACATTAGTTATAGATCCCTGTAGATGTTTTTTTTTAATGCCACACAACCATGCTTCTGGTGTAAACATAGGGGAAAGTCAAAAGAAATCAGCCAAGATATCGGAAAGAAACCAGATTTTCACAAGTCTGGTTCTTTTTCCTTGGGTGCAATTTCCAGATCCCTGAAGGTCCCTCATTCATTGTACAAAAAATTTACAAAAGTCCCAAACAAGATGGGAATGCCCCGAATCATATGCCAGGGGAGACAGGTTTTTGGGGTCTCGAGTGAAGTGCTTTGGTCTGACGTCATAAAACCCAAGAACAAAAGAAAAAGACCTTGTAAAGATCTGGGAAAGCTTTTAAAAATATGTGTCATTTCCACAGGAAACAGTACGGTCCCCAACATGGGCTAAAATCCCACTCCCGGAAGAAGCTATTCCCCAAAGAAACTTTTTAATGTTTGCAAATACACACAGGAACAAAGACTACTTTTTTGGGGAGACATTCCTGTGGTTGACGAAACTAAAATTAAAAATGTTGGCCACAATGCCATGTTACATTTGGGGGAAAAAGGGAGAACTTGGAACCTAAGAAAAATTCCCCAAACTGTGAAACACGGGGTGGAAGCATCATGATGGGGGGTTGTTTTGCTGCGGAGGATGCTGCATTTCCAAAATAGTGGCATCATGAGAAAAGGATTATGTGGAAATCTGAAGCAACATTCAAGACCTCAGCAAGGAAATTTAAAATTTTGGACGGAAAGGGTCTTTCAAAGGACAAGGACGCAAAGATATCCCAAACGGGTTACAAAGTATTTAGGAAAACCAATTTAAATTTTTTGGAGGGCCACCACAAACCCCTGGTTAAACCCTATTGAAAATTTTTGGGAAAGCAAGGGACCTACAAACATGGCTCAGTTACACCAGTTCTGTACCGGTAGGTAGGAATGGGCCAAAATTCCTACCAACTATTGTGAGAAGCTTGTGAAAGGATGTCCAAAACGTCTGACCCAAGTCTTACAGTTCAAGGGCAATGCTACCAATTACTAATGAAATCTATGTACACTTCTGACTTTGCAGAAAATAATAAAAATTCTTAAAAAAAATTTTTTCTCTCATTTGGCATTTTTAAATATACATTTGGGATCCTAATTGACCCAATATGGGTAAGGTTTTTCTTTATTTCTGTCGATAGGGGAAACTGCATATATGTTTTTGGTAAGTGCATGTAAACTTCTGGTTTCAATGTATAAATTCAGTATAGAAACTTTCAGAAATAGCACACTTACTAGGTACTCTTTTTTGTAGTGATTTTAAAATGTGGGGCTTCAAAATGCTTCTGTCTTCGTTTCCCATTCAAGCAAACCAGACAAAGTTTTTGATGATGCTGTAGAAGATACACAGAAAATAAACTTAAAAAGGGTTTTACCAGTGGGCTCACTCTAGTCAAACAAAAACCTGTTTATGTAAAAATCTGTGAGTAGCTACAAAGTAGCTGAGTGGTTAGCACTTTTGTCTTTCAGTATGGGGTCCTTGGTTCAAATCCCTGCAGAAAGCAAACAGGTTTTTTTTCTCAATGCAAATACCTGATTGAGTTTTATTTTCTTTTTATTTGCACTATGACTAACTATTAGAGTGTACAGGGGACAAGAGTAGAATGACAGCACCTTGAGTTGAACAATTGCTCAGCAATGAGTGTGTGATTACTAAGCAGGGAAAAAGACTGACAGTAGCTATCTGAGAGGAGGAGTGTTTGGCAGTGGCCCTGGGCCCGAGGAGCCCCGTCACTGGTATACCCCCTATGATTGGTACACTATGGATCACTAGGATAACAGAACAAATATGCTACCGAATTTTCAATTATGAATGGTGAAAATGTTTAACTTTAAACCAAAGCCATGAGCAGGATTAGGAGAAGTAAACATTTTTAGGAGCATACTATGTAACAGTTTGGATCATGCAATAGACTTTGCCCAAGGTGGAAATTTAGAATCATACAGTTTCATGCAACGTCTATTATTCCCTAAGGGTAATCAAAGAATTATATTCAACTGTGCTACTATCATACAATGTTGGAATAAGTCATGAGATTGCATGTAACTTTTCCACGAACTAGAAATTTACCCTGTAGGAGATTAAAGTCATGTTATAGCTGGAAAGGGGAAAATAATGGAAAATTTTAAATTTGAGGGTATAGATGTGAGAAGATTACATTGGTTAAAAGGGTTGTCTTATCATATGAAAAGGGTTATTTAGGATGTCAGACATATTAATCTGCTGATCATTGCTGGGGGACTTTGAAGATATGCTATTATTGTGAGAAGATGGAGCCAAATATACATTTGCAACTGTTGCAGTGAAGACGTAGTGTAACAAGTTGGTCATTCAGATGGAAAGCTAAAGTCTACCAAAGTCGGAACCACAGATTAATTGTATAATTTAATTTAGACCAACAGAGAAGGGAGTTCCTGAGTGGGCAAAATCTTGCAAATGCAAAAGAGGCTTTTCTTGAACCCCCCTTCCAGGGCTCAAGGGTCTAAAGGGAAAAATAAAAATCTTTTCACTGTCGGATTTCTAATGTGAGAAATCTAGCAGATTTGTAAGCAAAATGTAATTTGAATTGTAGTGATTAAAGTGTGTTAAAATTCTGGTAACAATTTTCTGAGTGGTACCAAAGCAGTTTAGGCTCATTGTGGAGTTCGTTTAATTCTGGAAATTAATGAAGGTCTGAAATGAAAAGACTTCACCAATGTGATCTTCTCATATGTGCGTATTTTTGACATATCAGAAGATCATTTTCTCTGGCTTTCCCCTTAAGTCACCATGTGAAAAGTAAAAAAAAAAACAAAAAAACAGTTAGGGATTTTAAGACCACTAACACTTAAAAACATGTACTATGAGATGTTCCTGTGAAATCTAGAATTTAAAAATTATATAAAAATAATAATGGATTTTACTAACGTTTGGCATCAAATACTTTGTACTTGATGAATTTCGGAACTTGGTGATCTTCGCAGAGCTGCAATAAAAAAAAAAAAAGCCATCATATCAAAATAGGAACAAATATTAAAGAAGAATACTATTATAACTAGTAAGAACACATGCATTATCAGTGGTTATCCTAAATTACTGTGCATTCCATTCTATTAAAATACTATTATGTTGGCGAACATACTAAAACTATTACTTTTTAGCCTTCAGCAAATTTTTATTCTGTGTCAAATACAAAGAATCCTGTCCCCACACTATAAATATTGTTAAGCTATGTTAGAGATACTGAGAAAAGTGTAAACCATTGGAGGGTTTAACTTTTTGCCTACACATTTTTCTAATGCAGCATTCTGTAACTATAACTTACCTTTTGAAAGATGCTTTCTTCCATGCATAATGGAACATTATAGTAGTGTAAAACACAAGATGGTGGTTGGATTATATTTTTAGAAGCTTGACCGGCACTAGTAAACCTATTATTCTTGCTCATTGCAAAATCTTTATAACTACTTTTACATTTAAGTTCATATTGACTTGGAACCAGATTTGCTGCTTTGATACGCTGAAAAATATAACCATTAGGCAATATTGTAAAAGATTCATAACTAAAAGCACAGAAAGGCAACTATGTCGTCAAAAAATTAGGAAAAGTATAACATTCGTTATTAAGTAGCTAAATATTTAAAAAGATAATTAAGGGTATCCCTTTCGATACCATAATTGAGAACCCTCATTCTAAAATTGTAGTGCTACCCCAACCCCATACATTATTACAATAAAAGTGGGGATACCCCCTTTGGATGCTGCTATCCCCCCAGAAAAAATTATCAGATTTTTACCCCCAAATTCCTTAATGATTTTAGGGGATTGCTCTAAAAGCCCCAATGTTCTGACCATTTACCTGCTGTACCACTGTCCCTTTTTGATAACTCACTCTGTTATACAGTTAATTCAGTACTTTATTATTTAACAATTATTTTTTTTGTACAGGGCCATGGGTATCATCTTTTTAAAGTTTTTGGATTTTGGGGGGGAAAGTATAAACTGAGTTTTCGTGGTTTTCTGGGGTATAAGCGCCCCTCTGTGCGGCCCGCTGCGGACGCACCTCTCTTTTGTAGGGGCAGGTTCGCCACTTTTTAAAAGCACCAAAATGAAGGGGGTGCTGGGGCATTCGGGGGGGGACGTACCACTCCGAAAACCTGACGCATGTATGAAAGCAGGTCGGCAAAGTAAGGTTTCTTACCTCATCGGCAGGGGACCACATTAAAATTGGTCTGCCCCAGGCGTCGTTGCCCGCATGTTGAGCGCACTTCAGATCAGGTTTTACGGGAAAAAAAAAAGTGAAAACAGGCGCTTCGACCGCGTTTATAATGCCCCCTTTTATGTTTAAAGCAAATCTGTCAGGTGGTTTATGCTACACTGTTTGAGAGCATGATATGATAGAGGAAAAGAAGATGAGCTCAGTAGTATTATAGTATTTGAAGCAGGATTTCAGGAAAAAAGAAAGGGGAAGAAAAAAAAAAAAAAAAAAAAAAAAAGGAGAAGTATTGCCGACCTGCCCAATGACGCGATTGTTAGTTCCCAAAATACAAAAATTGAGAAAGCTGAAAATCACTGTATCCAGACAGTAACCCAAATTTTTACTTTTTTTTAAAGGGGGGTCCTTTCGGGTTTTAATCTGCTTTTTACTAAAAAACCCTGCTCAAAAATCATATAAAATCTATAGATCAAAGAGCTCAAACTTTTCCCTTTTATATCCGGGTTTAAGATGGATACAAAAACCCTTGACAAGCCCCTTGGGTTTAAGCCTTTGCCCTAAGAGGCTGACACTACGCGAACCCAAACGTGTTGGGCATGCCCAGATGGACTAACCATTTTTGGGACAAAAACCCTGCCCGAAGGAAAACCCCAAAACCCATCCATGGAGGAGGGGGGAAAAAAAAAAAAAAAAAAAAAAAAAAAAAAAAGATAAAAAAAGGGGGGGACCTGGCCCCCCAATGAAAAAAAAATTTTACGAAAGTAAAAAAATCAAAATTTTTTGCTAATACATGGGGGACACAGCCCCTTTGGGAGTCAATGTAGTCCAAGGGTGGGGAGAAAAAATTTAAAAAAAAAAAAAAATTTCATAGCGGTGGCGCCCTTTAGTACACTGCTCCCCTGAAGTCCCTTAAGCCGGGGGCCAAGAACTTAAAAAAAGTATGGTCTGGGGTCCAAGTGCGCTTAACCCAAGCTTGATATGAACTGGTAAGGCACCAAAAAACCGGTAGAATGGGCAGTGACCTGGAAGGAAAAAGACTCACCCCAAAAACCCACGGTTTCCCAAAACTGCAGACAGATCCAGTGACAATGGTGGCCTTAGGTTTGTTCACGGACGGGTTTGCACCCGGTTTTTTCAGATGGTTTTGGGGTCCCACTCCGGATTTCCCCCCGGGGGTTTTTTCACACAGCCGACTGTCTTAAAAACAAAAAACATTTCATTCTTCCCCCCGGTTTTGGGGTGGAATATGAACATGCTATGTGAAGGGGGAGGCTTTTCTCCGCTAATCGCGAGAAAAGCCGCCCCCTGCGGCCCGAAAACAGTTAAAACCGCCCGGGGTATTTGGTCCTGTGCCGGGGGGTGACAGGGCCCTTAAGGCTGCCGGGCCCATGCGGAATAAACTGAATGGCCCTGACAAGGGCCAAACAAGTAAAGCCCCCTCTCAAGGGGAAAAGGGGAGGGGCAAAAAGAGGGCAGAAACGTTATATGGACATAAAATGATGAAACCATTTGGGAGAACGAAGGAATGGGACGTATGACAAACTTGTCCTTATGGGAGTACTAAAAAAATGGATTTAAAAGACAGGCCGCCAGTCAGAACTGGGCGGGGGAAAGGGGATGGTCCCCGGAAAGGCCTTTCCTGAAAAAAAACCCCGACCTTCCCTTTTGGGCGGGGACAACTCCGGGGGGGCCCGCGGAAAACAGAATTTCGGACCCCCTTTAAACCCCAAAGAAATGAAAAACCACCGAAGGAGGAAGTGGGGTATGAAGTTTTTTGGGCGTCATGATCCCCCCTTCGATACCATTACCCGAGGGGGCCCTCCCGGAATAAAAAAAAAAAGAGGCAGCGGAGGGGGCTTTGGGGGGATAGGTAACAGGTAAAGGAAGATCAACCCAGCTAAACCCGAGGGTTTTTGCCCACCCCCAAGGTGAAAAACATCACATAAAATACGCACTACAACCACCTCCTCCCCCCCGATGGGTGAGAGCCAGAGGCCCATCCCCTTCCCAACAAGAACCCAGGGCTCAATCACAACAGGTAAAGGGGCAGACCTTCGTAACTCTGAAAACAAAAAATAAACTCGCATATCTGCAAAGCACCCACTGCCTTCACAGACACAAACCCAAAACGATAGCCTGGGCGTCAGCAGGGGGGTTTAGCCCCATTGGGCCCCAACATTTGGGGTCCACCTGCATCAGTTTCCCAGGGAAAAGGGCCTTTATCAAAAGGGGCTGTGCCCCCCAATATAATGGCAAAACAAAGCATTTTTAAAGGCACATAAAAAACAATTACCCGTTCAGATTGCAGGGTTTTTGTTGCGTCACAAGTGAAGGCTCTTTTCAGTAATTATGGACCCCAAAAACATTTTTTACTTTTTAATTTCAATGCCTAATAAGGGGATTAAAAATTTTACTAACTAGGGACAGTTTGTATGTCCGTTTCCATTTTGCCCCCATGTTTGCACACTTTAGTGGGATTACAATAGAAATGGCAACAAGAAATTTAAACAGTTTGCATTTAAAACAGACAGTTTAGCACCATTTTGGTAAAAAGATTTCCACCTTTAATATAAAAGGGTTTTTCCCAAGCGTTTCACAGAGCCCGGCTTTTTAAAGCCCCTTCAGGTCCTACTTCCCGGGCTTGCTGTGGGGTAGTTTTACAGCAGTGATTTGGGATATCAGATTGCATTCTTTGATAAACCTGTTAAGGGACATTGAATAGAGGGGTTTAAAATTTTTTGTAGGACATTAGGCTACAACTACAAGGTACACCCCAACGCGTTTTGCTGAACCCCCACGAAGCTTTAGAGAAAGCGGTTTTGGGCGTACCCTTTGCTGCTGGTCCGTATTCACCCATTATCAATACTTAGAATTTTTTCTCTTTTTCTTTTGTTAGTTGGAATTTTGCTTATTTACTTACAACTGTGGGGTATTGTTTTTGGGTTTATATGTTTTCTGTATTGTTTCACAAAAATTATAAATTGTTTATTTACTTACTTTGGGGTTACTTTCCGCATTTTCTTCAGTTATCCCGCACTGTGTTATTTGTTTTTGTGTGTTTTATTTATTTAATAAAATATTTTTTGCAAAATTTTTATTTGGGGTTATGTTTTTGTGTTTGCCATTGCCATTTTTTAGATTTTAAACACAAATCAATAAAACACGAACAGAAAACCCATTTACTAAATTACATATAAACATACTTATACACACATGTAATAAAAAAAAAAAAATATATATAATATATAATATATAATTATAAACACATAAATATATATAACCACACTACTACACACCACCTTATATGTAATTCTCTTGTACAAGTATTACTTAAATGTTTTAAATATTTTCAAAATAAGGTTAGCATATAGCTATGTGGGGTCTTACCAAACATTTAAATTTTCTTTTCCAAAAAACCCTTTACATTTTTGAGATGATGACCGTCTTTCCCCGCATATTCTACCCATCCCCAGGGGTGTGCCTGGAAAAGTCTTCAGAAAATTTACCTGTAACCATAAAAAATAATATTTATTTAAAAAAAACTATGCAACAAAGTATGGATGGGGAAACATGTCATTGGTTTTTCACAAGCCATGCTGATACCATAACTCTAAACTGCTTACAAAAGTCAAAAAAGGTAGGTTAAAGGGGGGTGTCTTGTCAAAACACCACATTTTTTGATGACTTTTTGCGGAGTGATAAGCTGCAGGTAAACTTTACAAATGCTTTGTGGGTGAAAATGTATATTATTGGCAGCTATTCAAATGCGACTGAGCACAGTTTCCCGTGAATGTTTTAAACCTTTAAATGAAAAGACATCCATAAACGAAAAGGGTTTATTAGGTACCCTTTTTAATTAAATTAAGCTCCTTTATTAAATATAAAAATTTTTGGGACGGGTTGGTTTAATCCCCAGTTTTGCATATTGTTATTGTTTTTACGATTTTTTTCTCAAAAATACTTAAAAAAAGGGACCTTTTAAAACAAACTTCTCGCTCCTTTTACCTGCTAAAAACCCCTCTTGCAGGGGTAAGCTTAGCCAGTTGGTACTCGGGGCCCTTTTATGGTAACTGGAGCACAACTAGACTGAAAGTCCATTTTTATGCAACCCCAAGTAGGGCTGCAGACAACTTGACTCAATGTAGCAAAAGGGAACTGCACCTTTTTTAAACTTTACACACGTAACCCCCTAATCGAAAATTACATAAATGTATGTGAAAGGGGTTCCCCACTAATTGATTCATCTACCTCAGTCCTTTTTCCCGGGTTTTATTTTGAATTCAAGGGGTGTTTCTGGCTTCTATTAATCTGTGTAGAAGCCCCGGCTGTAGCTATGAACCATCTGGCGCCTTTAAGAGAGACTGAACGTCTGTAGCATGGAAAAATGAGGGCTGATGAGCCCATACAAGAGGGGTATCTAGGAAAGGAGGACACTGTTAATGGACATATAGTGCAAAGTGACTTGTTTTTGCAAGATCTTTAACATAAAAAGCAATCCTTGTAGTGAGATAACCCCTTTAAAAGGTGTATCAAGCAGGCTCGCTGATTCCGCTATGAACCCAGCGAGTGCCTGCTGTTAGTTACAGCTTGCACCTGTTATCAGTGGCCACAATTGAAGATAATCCCGATCCCAGTTATTTAACTACTTAGATGCTGTCTTGAGGAAGTAGGCAATGTCCCCTCCCCCCCGCCCGATTGGCTCCACCACGATGCAATCCCATGGTGCTGTTCAGTTGCCATGGCAGCCAGGAGACTAATGAAGGCCTCCAGATTCGCCATTAGTTTGCTTTTGTTACACCCTGCTATAAGCAGTAGCTCATTAAAAACCTTCATGTTCTCCAAATTAGTATCAATAAAACTTCAGTTTGCCCCACAGAAAAAAGGTAATGCATACGTTCAATGGTGCAAAAATAAAGTTATTTGCCTTTAGGAAATGCCGACTTTTTTAAAGTAATAAAAATAGTGAAAACTATATGAATTTTGTATCACTAGAATTGCACTGACCTCTAGAATACAAAGATATGTCACTTTATACCACATTTGTTTTGTTCCCCAGTACATTAAATGGTGGATTAGATTGTTTAATTAAAAAATACCACTATTTCCACACAAAACAAGCCCTAGCCCAACTATGATCCACAGAAAAAAAATAAAAGATACGGCTCGTATTGTACGCCTGGGGAGACGAGACGTTAATTCATAGTTCTCTACGAGAGCTATTAACTGGAATTGTGACACGCGTTTCACCGCATTTAAAGCGCAATACACATCGAAATAAGCCGTGTGAACATACCCATAGTCTTTAAAAGGTGTCGCCTGATTTCTTCACTCTTCTCAGAGACATGGAGCTAGAAACTGGCTTAATTTACTTCTGGCAGAAGGATTACAGCCAAAACCCTTAGGGCGAGATGTCTGAAAATTGGCGTCAGTTTTTATGCGCATTAAATAAGTGTAAAGTGCGCCAGAAAGTCCGACTATCAAAAATCTGGCGTCAGGTATACCTTGCATAGTAAACATAATGCGCCTAAAAATTATGTGCTGTGTGCCTGCATAACAAAATGGCAAAAAGGCGCATAGCACATCGTTACGAGTGTATATGTGTTAGGCGCATTTTACAAGTATGTGTTAGGCGCATTACATATACTTGTAAGAAGCTATGCGCCTCCATGCACGATGTGCCTCGATAGGGGTATTACAAACGCTTCTAATGATATGCTATGTGCCGTGATTTGCGTTAATCGTGGCACAAAACATTTCATTATAGTACATAATGCCCCTATCTAAGCACATCGAGCACAGAGGCACATAGCTTATCATTACAAGTATATGAAATGCGCCTAACACATGCTTATAATGCGCCTAACATATACTTGTGAAATGTGCCTCAAACCTATACGCTTGTAATGATGCGCTATGCGCTTCAATAGGCGCATTTCGTAATGGAGGCGCACAGCGCATCATTTTTAGGTGCATACAATGTGTCGTTGCTGGCATATAATGCGCCTAGTTTTGGTGTACGACAGTTCATTTACATCCAATATATGGTGTCAAAAGTGGTTTTAGCGCAATATAGACCAAAAAAACTGGCGTTGGCGTGTTGGTAAATGTCGCCCTTAGTCTTTAAAAGGTGTCCCCTAAATTCTTCACTCTTCTCAGAGACATGGAGCTAGAAACTGGCTTAATTTACTTCTAGCAGAAGGATTACAGCCGCCTGGTATCTTGAACTTACTTTCAGTCTCTAAAGTGCCGCAGCCTACACCTAACGTTTTCTAATAATACAAATCAGAAATGTGGTGAGAATCACACCTTAGAGATGGTTTTTAAACTTTTAATACCCTATAATCCTTAACATAACTTTCCTGACATCAAAAAAAAGGGGAAAAAAGAACCTGCTCGTCTTCCTGCTACAAAATATTCAACTGAGAGAGGAAACAAACCCAGAATATGATGCACTGGTACTAAATTAAAGCAAAACTCGATGCAAAAAAAAAAAAGTCACAAGGTCTGCAGATAACAGAAAAACTATAAAGAATAGCTTTCAAAATGTAGGGAACACAATAGACTTTTTCCAAATATATTGCTTTGTTCATCTTTTTTTTGTTATGGAGCTACAAATGATTGTATCGCCTTCTGTGCTCTCTCTAGTTTCCCAAGTGACCGACCTGTGTACTCCTTTTCCCCTGCTGTTTGTTCTATCTGATAGCAGGGAGTGACGTCATCACACAGGTAGCAGCCAGCTGTGAGAGCTTGTGTGTTATCTGATCTTTCAGACAAAAGACTAATTACTGTTTGCATTAGCTCAGAAGCTTCTCTGGACCTCAGAGAAGTCTAAATACAGGAGCTCATATGCTAATTACAGACAGCTTGACCAGGAACTGACAGAGCAAAGCAGCATTATTTCATTCATGCATCCTATGAAACTTTGAGATGAGACAACCCCTTTAAATACTACTCAAAAAAGGCAATATCAAATCATATTGGGCATCTGTGGTTTGACATTTGCTTCTCTCTTGTACCAATACTATTGAGGGTTTATATAATGATTTTTATACCACCACTCTGTGCTGAATTATATATATAGAATTGTGTGATAAAAGTAATATATAGAGTTCCTGCATCCTATGGGAGATGAAAAGCATCATCTACAGAAAACAATCATTGCAGTGGTTGAGGGACAGAATTTATAGACTATTGATGTGGTTAATGTTTACAGTCTCAGGGCTTTAGAACCCTACAAAGTGACCTTAGCTGTGCGAGGATGATGGTGCATGTACTAGATTTTGCTTATATGCAAGCTGAAGGTCTTTTACAGTCCTTTCCAATATTTAGTCTCTTTCCTTTTATAAGATCTCTGCCTTTTGCCAGTGAATGGAAACCATGAACATATAGTGGCTAACAGCCTACACCTATCATCATGTCAAACTCGCACAGAAGAACAGCTCATTAAGAGACTGCTATGATGCACTTAAAGCGAGCCAGGCAGTTGGTTTATGCTACTCTATTTAAAGGGATTGTCTCACACTGTTTCATAGAGGAAAGCCGCATTATTTCATTCATGCATCCTGTCACTTCCTGGTCAAGCTGTCTGTAATTAGCATACGAGCTCTGTATATTTAGACTTTTGCTAATTAAATAAACAAACAATCTCCTTCCCTGAGGTCCACAGAAGCTGGGTGCCGAAGTAAACAGTAGTAATTAGTGTCTTTTGTCTGAAAGATCAGATAACACACAAGCTCTCAGGCTGCCAGCAGTTCTGTCCCAAGACCTGTGTGATGACATCACTCCCTGCTATCAGATAAGACAAACAGCAGGGGAGAAGAAGCACACAGGTCAGCAACTAGAGAAATCAGAAAGCCCTCAGAAGGTGATAAAATCATTTGTAGCGCCTCAACAAAAAAGAAAAAAAAAAGAACAAATCAATATATTGGAAAAAGTCTTTGTTTAGTGTTCCCTACATGTTGAAAACGATTCTTTGTAAGGAGACAACCCCTTTAAGGGCTGGATGTGATAGAGGGAGAGAAGCTGAGCTCTGTTATATACAAGTTTAGATGATTTGGAGTGGGATTTTAGGAGTGAAAAGCAGAGAAAATATTGACAGGACTCCTTCAAGTTCTGCTAACCTGGGCCACATACAGTGATTGATAGCTTTCTCTGCATTAGTGTGTGTACAGAGCAAATTGACCATCACTGTATGTGGGTGGAGTCAGTTTGTTTCAGTTTTTTCTCCTTTAACTCACGTTTAACGCAGGTCTTTGAAGCAGGATTTCTATCACAAAGCTCAGCCTCTCTCTCCATCACAACCTCCTCTAAGATAGGTTATCATAAGCCACCCGACAGATTCCCTTTAAGCTATGCACAAGTTTGTTGGCTCTCATTCTGTCGCATATTTCCTCATTGTTCTGTTATTTTTACTAGAAATATATAAATAAATTGACAACCAGGTGTTTCCAGTTGGGTCTCCATTCTTCAATACCATCCAATCAGGACTCCGACATGGGTAATGGGAACACCCAGAATTCAGCATCTTGCTCTAAAGAAGAACTGTATGTTAAATCCTGTACTGTGTCCTGTTATTTTTCTCAGGTACCTTCAGGAGATTTGACCTCATATATTTTTATGGGCATCGAAAAGGTGGCTCATTCCAATAGAGGATACTTAAGTTAAAAAAAAAAAAACTACTCGGTAGGGAGGCGTGGTGGCTATTCCACCTAGGATCTAGAACCCCACACAGTCTCAATGTTAAACAAGACATCACATACCATATAAGGGCTCGTTCACCACGGA